>VXBR01005811.1:569924-585586 GCA_013400215.1 Cisticola juncidis
CCTCCCCCTTTTTCCTTTCCCCGCTTTTCTCTTGTGAGTTTCTGGCTAAGAAAGACGTGCAGAGCAGTCGGGAGAGGTGCGTGGCCCGCGCGGTGCCCGCGGCGAGGCGGCGAGCGGGGCGCTCCGGGCAGGGCAGAGCAGAGCAGAGCAGGGCAGGGCAGAGCAGAGCAGAGCAGGGCAGGGAAGGGCAGAGCAGGGCAGAGCAGAGCAGAGCAGAGCAGAGCAGGGCAGGGCAGGGCAGAGCAGGGCAGAGCAGAGCAGAGCAGGGCAGAGCAGAGCAGGGCAGGGCAGAGCAGTGCCCGCCCGCCGGACACGCGCGGCCGCGGCAGGACCCCTGTGCATTCGGACCGTGCCCACTGCACACTCGCACCCCGTAACTTCTTGTCGCCTAATGCTAAGTGCTAGCAAGTTTGCTTGTTGTCTGTCATGCCTTCCTTATCTTGCTATCGAGTTACTGTATCGCCTTAATTCCGAGCCCTGACAAAGCTCATTGTTACAGTAGCTAAAATAATTTTGAGCGGCCACTTTTCTGTTGTTAGAAGTTCTGATAAATGCTGAGTGAGTGGCGTCACACCATATCGATTTTTATGGCTTTATAAAGTTTTACTGTGTTAAAATAGGAAAATTGAGTGATGCTTTAGCTTCGAAAGCCAAGTTATTTGCTAATATATTGATCTAGTGTTTAGTCATTGAAAAATTATTCTCATCACTTGCAGTGCCTCTCTTCTGGGAGCCACAAAATTAGCCGGATATAATTCAGTTCATGGATTGCTAATGTCAGTTCATTACTTCTGGTGGCACAAAGTCCAAATACAATTTGATAATGAACCATTCCCCTTTCCATTATTAATCTTGTTTCATGATGCCCCTGCATAAATATTATGTGTTGGACAGCAATTGCCACAAAAATCTTTAGCTGTCATTTGTTTTCAAAACATCAGAGCTTTAAAAATTGATGACACTAATTAAATTTAGCATTTTGTTTCCTTGTTCTTTTCATACCCTCTTTCTTTAACTAAAGATTTGCTTTAAAAGAGGTTTGGGTTCTGTACTGGTATCATGTTTAAACTCTGAAGGATTGCAGTCTAGTGGGTAGCCCCTATGCATGAGAATAGATTGAATGCTTATAGCCCTTGCTGATTCTTTAACATGTTGCTTAAAAAATCCCCTCCTCGGCTGGAATTAGAACTGTAAACCTCAGCATGCAGTTTGACTTTGACTGTTGTGGGGCATGGGCAGGGAATGGATGGAAACCAAGGTGGAACCTAGCACTGAAGTAGATCCCTTGCATCTGTGCCCTCTGAGAACATTCAGAGAGTGAGGAGCTGGAACCTGCCATGGACAGGGCTGGCCAGCTCAGTCTGCAGAAGTCAAAATGTCAAGATCAGCTGAATAAAAATCCGCAGCTGAAATGTCAGAGTGGACACCCAATATGCATTTATCAGTGGCAGGAGATCAGGTACTGATACCACACAGTACTGCTTCTCTGCTGCGTGTAGAAGTTTTACAAAGGTCGAGGAGTCAAGAGGCATCAAGTGTCTCTGAAAGCTGTCTTGCTTTGTTGGGAAAGTTGTCACTGGATCAGTCACTGAAGAAAAAAAGTGTTTTTAGAGACAGAAGAAGCAGTTACTCAGCCTTTGAGAGAGTAAACATTAAAAAGTGACCTCAAAATCAGAACAATTTCTTCTCTGAAGAGCCCTAAGATTGATGTATGTACTTTGAATTGTGCCCAGGAGATATACTGTCTGATACTTGCCTAAACTGATCACTACTCCTTGCCTACAAATGCTTTACATAAGCATTTATTCCTGCATTTACATCAATTTAGGGTTTGGTTGCTGGGTTTGAAGTTTGCTTGGCAATATCATTGCATGGTTCTTGCCTTGTTTGTGCATCATCAATGTCCAAGTTGCCTGACAGCTTTCAGGTGATGAGATGTGGCTGGCTTGCAGTTTTCCTGGCTGTAGTATGGAGCTGATACTCATTTTTTCAGTTGTCAAGCTAGAACTCTTCATTTCCAGCATTTAAGTAGGTGGAATTAATTTACCTTAGCATGTCTGCATCTGAAGCAGTGTAACTGGGCTTCTGTTGTAGGCAATGGAAACGTAGCCAGTAGAATCAACAGTGTCTAGAGGCTAAGTGTCTTATGCTAAGATAAATGCTAACCAGGTGAAGGGAATAAATTTTTTAATGCTTTGACTGAAATGGAATTATAGCATCTAACTTAGATTCCAGTAGGTGTATTCTACACATCAGCTTGGGTGAAGCCTACCTAAACTGACGTCTTGTTTCTTTCTTACTGGTGTAAGCACACAACAATGAAAGACATGGACTGACTGTTGGAAAAGGCTGTTGATTTTTATTCTTTATCTACCATAGCTGGGACTAAGGAGATTTTTTTTTCCCTCTGGAAGGTTTCTTGCAGACGGGAAGGACAACTGAAAGCAATGGGGAATATATAGAGTAGAAATAGTAGGCAAATTGATGTGCAGTTGAAGAGGATAATTTGTCTAGACATATGGAGCGTACAAAAATTATGTAATTATGCAAATTTGTTGTTGTTTTAGAGTGAAATTATAATGCTAAGTGCATTCAGCTTTTGACAAGTGAAGTAAAAAAAAAAAAACAAACCAGCCTGCAAACCTACAAACTCTTGTCTTTAACTAATGGACAAACTCAATAATCTCCTCACACAGAGCTTAGATCTGAGTATAGCTCCCTTTCAGATACAGGTTGTATCACCATCAAAATCAGAGGCCAGATATTCCCCCAGAACGGAATGGAGGTTATATTTGAATTTCCAGAGCAAAACTTACTCTTTGAATGATGGCTAGGATAATATACTGCATAAATGAGTCATTATAGCTCTAGCTCTGAATCTGAGCTGCAGTCCATGCTCTTAGTTGAATAATCAAATTATTTGGACATTTATCCAGAAATTGCTAGGTGCTAGTACAATGAAGGGCACATTGCAGCCTCATGCTTTTTGGCTTGTTTTGAGAATTCCATGTGGCAGCCTTTAACTTTCTTATTAAGTACTTGTCAGTGTGGCATAACTCATGAAATAAGAAGAAATGTGGTTTGGGATTTGATTGTGCCATTGCATTAAGTATTTGAAAGCCCCAGTGTGCCTTGTGATCAGTGCCAGACCAAAGAACTTCCAAATTAGATATTGAATAAAGCAATAAAGGGGTTGAAAGAGTGAGGTGAGATAGAGTTTATTTTACATAACAAGCTGTCTGGTTTTGTTTGGTTTGTTTACCAAACAGGGTGGTGCTTTTTCTGGCTTCCATTAGGCAAGAAGTTTTAAGTTTCACAATCTGCAGGAATGCATTGTGTCACCTTCAGAGAGGTAACAGGCTTGATATGCCACGTGTGCCAGTGTTCTTGGCACCTGACATCTGCCAGTCATGACATACAGGAAGATATCTGGCACATTTCAGGGTAGGATGTGTGCAGAACCTGTCTGGATAAAAATAAGTAATGTTTTCAGTGTGGAGGAGAGAGTGATGTGGACAAACAAAACAGAAGACAACCTCAGCAGGTGTGTTTTGAACTGAGCCAGTGGGGTCCTGGTTCCAGTTTTTAAGAACAGAAAGTCGTGGATTCTGATGGGAACCCAAGGCTGTATTCATTGTAGTTAAATGTGAATAGATGTCTGCTTTGCTAATCTTGTAGGGTCGCTGTGTGGAGGAAGATGAATGACATGAGGCAAGGGGCTGTCATTTTATTTGCTCTTTATGGAGAAAATGGGTATGTTTTCACCCAAGTGAGATGAAGGTCCATTCAGAAACTATTGGAGGGGAAGGTTTATAAGAAAGTTGTACAATTAGGTGGTATGAAACAGAGGTGAAAATATTGGATTAACATATAATATTCTATGTGAAATTCAGGCTCCATTGTGCTTTCAACCCAGTTGGCAGAACCTAAACCAATTGCTTGTTCCCACGTGACTGTGTTGTCTCTAATGCTCTGTGGCCCTCACTAAAAAGCCCTCCAGAGGGCAATTGGTTTGTGTCTGAAGCTTTGGGTGTGATAAATGTACTTCACTGAGTTGCATTTGAAGCAGTAAGATAGTCCAGAGGAGATATACTTTGTTCTTCAGCAGGCTTCCCCTTCCCTCTCCAAACTGACTAGATCCTGAAAGTGATGGAGAATGCAGTGGTCTCCCAACACAGCTGCTGAACAGGGCACCTCTGGGTATCTCTAATATTTGGCCTGAAATCTGCTGTGTAGGTTGCAAATGTTTGATGTGAAGCAAAAAGTCACAGGAATGGCTCATAAGAATTCTCACCCAGTTTGTTCTTATAACTGGCACCAAATCGCCCTCTCAGATAAAAAAAACACCAACCAACCAAAAAAACTCAAACCTTGGAACTCCAAATCTATTTTTTCCTTGCCTTGAGTATCCTGAATTTAATTGCTGTGTTGATCTGTTTGGCTCTCTCAAACTTACAGGACAATGTACTCTGTGATTTAAACTTTGTTTCATGAGCTCATTAAGAACTATAACAAACATGACAAAGAGGGGCTCAACCCTCTTTTGCCTAGGTCAGTCTGTCCTGCAAAATAATTTTTTCACCATTCAAGTTTTGTAATTTATAACCTATAACTCTTAATTTGTGCACCTCCCAGCAAAACCAAAAAAATAAAATGTAGCTGGGAGTAAGAGACTGTTTATTCCTTCTCCTCTGCCACAGTGCGAGTATTCCCTTTATCACACCAAGCAGCAGGAAGGGCTCAGCAGTCCAGCTCCTGCTAGACTTGCTTCTAAAACTTTTTGGGTAAGCTGGTATTTTATACCTTCCAGCTTGGAGGTTTGGCCTGTTCCATTTTTCATAAGTGCACAGATTCTGGGGAAACTGCAGCAGAGAAGATGACAGGAGACAGAGATTTGCTGGCGATAATGGCACGTAATGCTCGGAATGGCTCCTGAGCTCTTTTAGGCCACCCGTCTGCCTGCTTGGTGCTCTTGCTCTGACTTACTGGCACCGTGCCCAGCATCCATCAGGCCTCACCTGCAGGTTGGCCAAAATCTGAGCAGCAGCTGAGTGAACTGTCACACTGAAAACACCAGAAGTATTTTAAAAAGTTCTTTTTTTACTAGCGGTTCAAGGGTACATTCCCAGCTTAGAGGTTTGTATCAAGTTATAAGTTGTGGTGGCTTTTAAGTAAATTTTTAATGGTGAAGGATATGATAAATTATCCAGTTGGTTGGACATCCAGACATATTCCAGGAGCAGTGCAATTTATTGCTGAAATATGAGGTTAAATCATTATCAGCTTTCAAAACTTCACCGAGATGTAATAAAACATTATCCATCATCCAGATTAGAACACTTGAAATAATTCTATTTAATATATTTTTTAATAATAGAAGTGGAAACTAAACAATTTGTCTGCAGAGACTTGTTCTTAAACTTGGTGAAAGTGGCGAAAAATGCTTTTTATATAATTTATTCAAGTTATGATTTTGAAGCTGTAAATGAGAAGAAAGAATTAGGGTGAGTAAATTTTTCTGGAATAGCACTCTTAAATTATTGAACTAAGTATGACAGCTACTGAATGCATATTTTTTTAACGTGGTGACTTTTCTTAATACTAGATGATGTGCAGCTGGTGTGATTTTCAAAAGAAAACAAAAGCATGTGGCAATTTCTCTATCACTTTTCCTCTGGTAGCCAAATAGCACCTGCAGGATCATGTTTCCTTAGCCCTTTAACAGTTCTCATTGTACCAGTCTCTGCAGACAAATAAGCAATTGATACTGGGAGTCAATGAATTTCAGCTTCATTCTGTCAATGTATGGGGAGTTAATGAAGCCTGGGAGGCACCAGCTTGGAATGTGACTGCTCTGAGTGTTCTGCTTCATTGAAAACATCCCTGCAGCAGGGTGGACCTTTGCTTATTTGGAGATTCAAGGTATCAGAATTGCCTGCTTGGCTCTGGCACAGTGTAAATTTGTAAAGCTGTTCTTCGAGTTCCTGTGTCAGAAGTGCTCATCATGGAAAGGGAGGTGTTAAATCTTCCTCTCTTCAGTGCTGCACATCTTCTCCTGCCTGGGTCAGAAGCTCCTGTGTTTTCTTGTAATGTGAGACATAGCAGGCTCTAGATTTCAATGGACAATTACATATTCTGTAGAAAATAGCCTGTATGTAGACAGGCTTCAGTATGGTTTGGATGCCTCAGTTCTTATGAAGGCAACCACCGATACCTTTTTAATTTTTTTCCTCTTATAAAAAAAATCACCAGTTACAGGTTTAGTATCCAGCAAGACCCTAAACAAATAGTTAGCATCAATATAAAAACTTAAAGCTTAGAGAAATTTTGAAATTTAATGATTATTGAAACTCTCAAAGCAAGGGTTTGAGATTATGAATCCTCATCCTTTATCATCCCAAATTTAGTTATTGTTTCATGTAGTCCCCTAATTACAGCAAAGTACAGAAGCTAATTACAAAGCATTTATATATGAAGTGATTAAAAAACCCAACAGAATTATTATATTTGAACACTACTTTAAAGGCAAAGATAAATAAAGTTGTGATTCATTAGTGTTCTTTTTGGGGGGAGAGGAAATGGCTTTGCCTGAATGTGGTGAAGTTCCCAAGGCATGGATAAAGACCAGGCATAAGGTGATGCCTCATGAGGAGACTACAGTCAGTGCCCTGGCTGAGTTGAGTCTTTGTGAATCCCGTGGGACAGAAGAAAGAAGCAAATTTTAAATCTGGAATGGAAAACTGAGGATATACTTATTACAGCTGTATGTCTCTGGATCTTGATCTTTGAACAGTGTTAAGGGAGATTTCATTGTATCAGGTAAAATTGGGTCATTTTGTTCCCATAGTATTTGGAATCAAGGAGCTGGGCCAGTGCTGGCTGCAGTACCGAGTACACAACAGACTGCAGCAGATTCCTGGTGACTTGTATCCATCGTGGACCAGGGTGTTGGTGTAACCTGGTCTGTGATGGATACAATTCAATCACTGTAAAAGCTGTTTCCTTTACAGGATTTAAACCAGTTATTAAAGGATGTACATTGGTAAGCACGTTTTCCATGACTGAGAGTGCTTGAGTGTCAGAAGACCGTAGCATTGTGAAAAGATCTGTCACTTTGATCTCCTCAGCCTTTTGAGATCTATGTCATAATTCAAATCCTAAGAGTAGGCTTGTAAAAATGATTGTTTGTTCTAAGAGTTTGGATGAACCTAATGCTGCTATTTAAGATGTTGTGTGTGGGTTTCTTTCCACTTCTTGCTTAATTCTTGGTAATGGACCTAAATTCTTTGGGGTTTTATGAACTTGACTCTCATTCCCCTGTCCCTCCAAAGATGCCAGAGTGACAATATATATTAATTGAAGTGCATGGGAAAGTTTCCATTGGCTTCACTCAAATTTGAATTTGTCTCAAAGTATCATTTGAATTTCCCTTCAGTGGATCCTATGTTGACTGCACCTACCTTTATTTGATATTGTGCAGTCAACACAATAAGAAATGAAGGGAAATTCAAGTGCAGCAAGTCTTGTTCATTGTGCTGTCTGTGGATGCACACTATATGCAGAAACATTTCTAGTATTTGGGGCTGGAATGTGTGTTTTTCTTCCCATTTTTAGGAAGCAAGTTGCCATTAACCATTTGTTGACTGACATCTCTTTTTTGTAGGAGCCATCATTTGAGATGCTTCCGTTGACTGGGAAAACAATAATATTTGATAGCTTTCCTGATCCTTCAGATACCTGGGAAATAATTGAGACTATTGGCAAAGGAACTTATGGAAAAGTTTTCAAGGTGTTAAATAAGAAAAATGGCAGCAAAGCAGCAGTCAAAATTTTGGATCCTGTTCACGTAAGTTACATAAATTACTTGGTTAATTGTGAGTTCATGTAGTCTTTTTTCTCATCTAATCTTTGTAGATAATTTGTATTAGAAAATACAATGAAATAAACTATTTCAGCCTGCTACGTATCAGGCTAGCTATCAATGCATTTTTCTTATCATAAGTGATCTTGGAAGTGATTGCATATGGTAAAAGTCAGAAATATACCTAAACTTTGTTATTTTTGCTTTGTTACCCCTTTTCTCTTGTTTTCAGAACTATTATTCAGATTATTTTCCTTTCCAGCTTATTCTTATTCTTCAGGAGTCCTAGCTTATTCTATTTTGACTGCTGTTCTCTTGTTTTTTCAAGTTTTTGACAAGATAGCCAGTAAGGAAGTTATGTACTTCTAAGTACTTATGCTCTACCTTCAAGCATCTGAATACATACTTGTAGCTGAGTTAGACACTATGAGTGATACTTCAAAAATAAAATAGCATACTTTACTGTTATTGTTCATTCTGTGTTTTCAGAATGTGCCAAAATATGTAGAGGAATTAATCTTTTCAAATGGAAAATGCAAAGGGATTAAGTCTACACACAGAGCAGCAGGCAACTGGGAGGTGCAATTACGAATTTGTAGAGCATGGTTTTGTTCTCAGTAAGTCACATTTGTTGGGTGGCAGATTGATGCTCAAAGAGTAAGGAAGAACAGTAGTCTGGTTTGTAAAGGCACACCCCACTGCCTTCAGTGGTGCTGAACATGGCTTGGGACTTTTTTTGAGAACAGAACACGGGAAAGCAGCTGTTCCTATTTCAGAGGCCCTTTTAAGTTGCTCTTCTATGCTCCCAGTGTGGGTTTGTGGGGTGTGTGATTCCATGGCATGACCTCTGGGCAGGAATGCCATGCTGTGGCATTGCCACGCTGTGTGGACCCTACATGTCTGGAGCTGCACAGCCACACAGGACTCTTCTACCTCTGCACACACAGTGTCAGATTATGAGCCCACAGACACAAAAATCTATGAAATATGTTGGTAAAAACACAGTGTCTTACATTATCTTTGCTGTGTTTCTTGCTGATCTGCTTTTTATTTCAGCATGCTTTCAAAGCAACAAAAGGGTGCTCATCTCAATTCAATACCACAACCTCTTCCAAAGTAAAGTTGCCAAGTTATAAGCATCTTGATGAGTTCAAATGTACTGGAAAATATTTTTTACTCTGTTGCTTTCTGTAAACAAGGTTCTTGTGCTTACAATAAATAGGCATGACTTCCTTGCTGTTGGTGTTCATCTAAATACCTGTTTGGCAGGAAATGCTTTTGCTTTCCTATGCTTCAGTGTTCAGGAGTGATTCTTAAGTGGCAGCTGGCTATGGTAGGAATTCCTGAAGGAATCAGTGAAACTTTCAATGTTCTGTACACTTTGGAGGTTGCAGAAAAAGATTAAAGGATGATGATAGAAAAAAAAATAGCAAATATGTTGCAAGAGAAAAGAGAAATAAATTAAGTAGGAGAAAGGAATAGAATGTAAAAGAGATGGCAGAAATAGAATGGATAAAGATGCAATACAAGAAATTGAAGATGGGCAAATGTAGAACTGATGAAAACAAATTCCTTATTTTAATGCAAAAAAATGACAGTAGTGCAGTAAACATTTTTCTTCCAAGACTTGACTCCTAACTAAATATTTTACCCTTTTTATTCTAAGAACACTGTTCTTCTTTGCCCTCTTCTATTTACAGGGTGTCTGGAGTAGCTGCTGTACCTCTGTGTTACTGCTAAAATGACAGTCCTGTATTGGAAAGAAAGTGAAAGCAATAAATGACTTATTTTTATTTAAACTGAAAGTATTATTAATGGCTGCAGAGGGAGCCATTGCAATGAAGAAAAAGATACTTTATATATTTTCTTCTTTACGTTTTACAATTCTTTTGCTTTGGAGATTGTTTTAGAATTCTGCCTCGTGAGAGGGAGACTGGAAACAAAGCAGAAGAAATGTGGTTTGGTTTAACTGATATTTCAAAATTAAACTGGGAACCTACATTATCATGGGTCATACAATATTGAAATAAGCATTTAATATTTAATCCTTTAGAGCAGAGACTCTTTTTGCTGACTAACAGCTCAGCTTTTTGAAACTTAAACAGAAAAGCAAAGGTGTTGAAATGAGAATATATGAAGATGGAACTGACAAGGCTTAGTCTTGTCCTTAGGACTATAAATAAATATCACTATACTTTCGAACCCTTAGCCAAATTATCCTATATACAGGATGATAATTTTCAGTCTGCCATTTTGAATGCAGTTCTTTTCTGAAGGTAAATATGCTAAATTCAACCAAATATTTCAAGTTTTTTTCCTTCATAAAATACTGAGGAATACTTTTCTTTTTAGTAGGTACAGAATGAATATTCTGTTCATTTAATTTCTCCTTGTAATTGTAAAAATCTCATAAAACCCGAGTACCCCTCAGGAGACAGAAACCTCTATTAAGTCACAGTAGGACAGTGGGCTAATTCTCTTCCAATTTCCCCAAGGCAGTCAAAACTATTGTATGCTTTGTTTTTACTTTCTTGGCTTTTGACAGTATTTTTTTCTTTCTTTTATTTTTTGCCAGATGCATTTTCTGTCTTCATCTGTGCTTCCACTCTTTTTCTTTCCATTCTCTGCCACCTTCAGTACTTTGGTTCTTTCTTCCTTCCTTGTATTTTTTTCTATATTCTGTGTTGTGCTTAAGGGAAAATTACCTTCAAGTAAGTTTCTCCTGTTTTAGGAAGAGGAAAATTCCTGCTTTTTTTCAGTTGTTCCATTAACAAGATCTCTAAAATCCTTCCTTGTGAAAAGACTTATCCTGGTAATCTTAATATGAAAGTTTAATGGCCTGATTCATGAAGATAGTGGTGACAGGGGAAGTTCTTGGAGACCAGGCAAGCTGGTCTCAAGACAAAAGGCTTGTGTGAGGAATTTGAATAGGGTATTGGAGAGACCTGTATAAGAAAGAAGTGAGAAAGGTGCTCTTGGGGTAGGTGTGTTGAACAGAATGAGAGGGAGCATCATTCATTGGGATACAAACCATCCCCTTTCTCTGCCATGGTCACTTCTATTTGGCTTTGCTGAGACAGGTTTTTGGCACTGAGTAGATGCTTTTCAGTGATATGAAATCTATTCATATGGATAGTGTAGTTCAGAAGGGAACCTTCTTCTAGAATTGATTTTTCATTTATTTTTGGGTAGTTGTAAATAGCAAATTGTATTAAAAATGTTTTAAATCTGAAACGAGTATGTTAACTTTTTTTTTTTGAGATCTACTCAATGGGAGGAAAATGGCTGCAGATATTTTGCCTTTATCTGTTGTCAGAAGGGATTGAACATTTTGTCAGCATGACTCAAATCAGTGTAATCATCATCCCTCAATGAGCAATTCCAGGGCACAGGTGGGAAAGGTTTTCCTGAGTCACCCAATGCCTGCTTAAGCCTGCCAATGCCTGCATTCGTTTTTGGTCTGAAGGGATTTGTCCAGCTCCCAGTGCATCTGCTGGCAAAACTGGTCCTCAGATCTCACCTCCAAAAGGATTTCCCTCACCGTCTAAGAAACCCAAGGTCTGTAATGAGAGTGTGACAAAAAGCCACAATTCTTATAGTTCAGTAGCAGAACCCAGACAGACCATGAATGTCAGCAGCTTCTATGACAGTAGAAAATGAGAAGAATTCACAGATAATTCTAGAAAGTAGGAGGCAAATGAATAAGATGTGGCTGCAGTCATACATGTTCATGCACAGAGAGACAGAGAGGTAGTTCCAGCTTCACCATTTCTAGCTGGGGTTACCATTAATACTAAGGCAGAAACAGGTATTTCCCTAAGGCATCTGCATACCTACCCACGTGTGGCTTGCACTGGCTTTTCCTTGACATCACAGAATGGTTGAGGTTGGAAGGGACCAGTGGTGGGGTCATATGATCTGACCTCCCTGCTCAAGCAGAGTCTTTCTAGAGCATGTTGCACAGGATTATATCTGAAGAGTTCTTGAATCTCTCCAGAGCAGGACACTCCACAACCTCTCTGAGCAACCTGTTCCAGTGTTCTGTCACCCGTGCAGTAAAGATTTTTTTCCTTGTATTCATATGGAACTTCCTGTGCATCAGTTTCTGCCTGTTGCCTCTCATGGTGTTGCTTGGCACCACTGAGAAGTGTCTGAATCCACCTTCTTAACACCCTCCCTTCAGACACTTACAGGCATTGTTGAGGTCCCCTCTCAGTTTTCTCTTCTCAAAGCTGAACAGACCCAGCTCACTCTGCTTTTCCTCCTAAGAGAGATGCTCCAGCCCCTTCATCATCTTTATAGCTCTCCTCTGGACCCACTGCATTAGCTCCATCTCTTTCTCTCCTTTGTTCTGAGGAGCCCAGAACTGGACACAGCACTCCTCCTGTGGCCTCAGCAGGGCTGAGCAGAGGGGCAGGATCACCTCCCTCAACCTGTTGGCAATGCTTTTCCTAATACAGCCAAGGATCCCATCGGCCTTCTTGGACCCTAGGGCACACTGCTGGCTCATGGACTGCTTGTTGTCCTCCAGGATCCTTGCTCATTCCCCAGTGTCCTGAGGATTGCTCTGTCATACTCCATGTATTCATTTGTTGAAATTGATAAAGACAAAATAAAATTTTAAAAAATAATTGTTTTGTATTCACTAAGCAGAACTAGGTTTTCTAATTCTCTAAATGGTATATTCATGTTCTATTTGTTTTTTTCTTTGTATTGTTTCCAACTAGATTTGAATCGACAGAAAATACTTCGTGGTTTATTTTTTTTAATGGCTATCATTATTAATTTGCTAACTGCTATGTATTTCTCATTTTTGACACTAGGATATTGATGAAGAAATTGAAGCTGAGTACAACATTTTGAAAGCTCTCTCTGATCATCCCAATGTAGTCAAATTTTACGGCATGTACTACAAGAAAGATGTGAAAAATGGAGACCAGCTTTGGCTAGTTCTTGAGGTAAACAATACAGAAATACAGGAGGTTTATTCCAGTTGATATTCCATTGTTGGGTATAAACTCAATGAATGAGATGTAAGTCATTTGTGTAATTTTTTTAAGAGTGGTTGCATGCAAAGTGATAAATGCTGTTGTTTAATCTTTTGACTGTTCTGATTCAATTGTTCAGATTCAGAACAATTGTTCAATTGTTAAATTATCTTGATACTACACTGATAGTCCTGTGCCTTCAGAATTAGGATATAAATTCTCATAAACTCATAGGATTTGTTACCTAAAATCTTTCTTTGGTGAAAGGCTTGCCATGGGAATCTTCTTGTAGTAGCATTTCTTTAAATAGCACTAACATATGACAGAGCAGTTAAAGAATACAGTATGGTGATATTTTTCCAAATTAAATTATAGAAATTATTTAACTGAATTCCTTATTTTCTGTGAGAGGTAAATGTGCAAATAGATAAATAAGCTGATAAAAGCAGCTACTGCCCAAATTCTGTTGACAGCAGCAGGATTTCATCAAATTAAGTTCAGAGCAAGGTGTGTTTTCTTTACTTTTGAGTAATTTGTGAATAAAGAGCTTGATCACTACAGTTTCTATAGATTCACAGCCTGTTCTGTAAAAACTTCCTCTTGTATCCAGAGGAAAATGAGGAATATCTCTGACAGGAATCGTGTGCTTTTCCTAAGAATCAAGATTTTGCTGTAATTTGATCAGGGTTTGATAAGGTTGAGATTGAAGAGTTGGTTGTATTTTATGATTTGTCAGCTGAGTAAATACAAATCTCCTATGAAATATCTCAATGATACAATGGTTTCAAATTCTAAAAACAAGCTATCAGTAATAGCTAAAATATCTAAAAACAACTGTTCCCATGTTCTGCTGGAAGATGTTTTTAAGAATGATTTACATTGCGAATCATAACAAATTATTAGGTTAGACTGACATCAGAAGGTATCAGGTCTTTGTGAAGTGAGCATCTTGGAAAATCCAGCTTCCATTGTGTCTGCTGGGCATTGGAAACTCCCATCTGTGAAACTTCTGGCTTGTAAAGGATGGATGCCAAACAGCCAGGCTGAAACAGACTGGGAGGGAACAGTCAAGTGTTTATAATTTTACTTTTATATTTCACGTGGAATGATGTTCTTTATGTGAAAAACACAAGCCTACGTGTGGGGTATGTTATATATTTACTCTTTTAATGCCAAGCTGTACATGTGCAAGTATGGAGTATGTGGAACAGGCTTGGATGCTTTCTGTCAGTGCACACATAGATCTATGAATGCAATGGATTTCAGCTGGTATGTGTAGATATGCATAAGTAGGAAAATAAATTTCAATATTGACTTTGGTGAAGGTTTCCTGTTAATAATAGTGTATGTGAAAGAAAACTGTCATAAAACAGATTTCTCTGTTCAAGTGGCACCTCTTTATCAGCTTGTGTGCAGGGCTGTTGCAGTTTGCTTTTCACAGCAGCTATTAAGGTGTCCTGCAGTTTATAAGAAAGAATATCTTTTCATCATCTCCATTTTGTGTTCTGTGATGGGATCCATGGGCAGGATGATTTGGAGAGAAAGTTTCTCAAATTCCACTAGGAATAGGTTGTGATAGATGGTAAAACTCAGCATTTAGTGATGCATCACCACTGCAGGTTACCAAGGTTACCAGGTTATTCACTGGAGTGTTTGAATCCATATGTTTAGATGTTTGGGTTTGTTGTTTCTTTTTTCCTAGAGGAAAAGGTCTACGGCTTTTTAAGATGTGTCCCATGCAATGCATTTTTAAGGAAACTACCTATGTGAATGAAAGTGAAACAAGAAAACATCTGTACAGAATGACAGTACTCTTGACTCTCAGTTCAGAAATGCCTTTCTCTCTGTAGGCTGCACTCAGATAAGCTGAACATCTGCTCCTCCTTGGGTGTTGTTGTAATCTTGTTTATAATACAGAATGTTGCAGGAGGGAGGATTCCCGCCAGGTGCATTAAGCTTTGCCATGTGTGTCCAGAGACACAGGCAGGAGAAACTGCCCCACTGAGTCTGTGCTGGAGAGAAATCCCATCCTTGGGATGAGTCAGCCTAGCAGTTTGATGTCAGCACACACAGCATGATTTCACAGCTGGGCAGAGTGTGCTGTAGCCCATTTCTTTCTGCTCTGGATGTTAGTTCAGAAGGGAAAATATCTGAGATAGCTGGAAATCATGTGATGGAAGGTGGAGCAAGGAGGAATTGTATCACCCTACAGGTGAGCATGTAGGTCTGGGACAGGTGGGGAGAACAAATGGCACAGGCCTTGCCTGGTGCAAAGAACAACCTAGGCAAGAAAAACTGAAGGCTGAAAAGCCACAGCAAGGTAAATGGTAAGTATTACACAGCTTTTACTTGCTGCTGTAGACCAGAATCATAATGCAGCATAATTCTGTAGTTCACTTCCTACAGAGATCAGGTAGAGCTTTAAGAAGCATCTCAGTCCATTTTCAAAAGATTCAAAGTTATGCATATTCTATATGAGATGAATTTGGCTTTGAGAGTCTCATAAGTAGGCTGGTGTATTTTGTAGGCATGAATATATTTTTACAGGAAATAGAGGGAATGGGCATTATTTTTGCAGCAAAAAACCCACGACCTTATTTAATGAGTTAAAAGTTATCTTAGTAGGGGAAAAAATTCAGAAGGAATGACTTAGCACCCAAAAATATGTTTTTGTAATATCAAAGCATATTGTAGAAACCTCTCATTTCTGGAGAGGTAAAGGGAATCGCCAAGAAGAAACAGAATTACAGAAACTTTCACTCTGCGGAATGTCAAGAAGACTGACAAAATATTCTTTTTAGGTGTTTTGCTTT
>VXBR01005811.1:588448-684637 GCA_013400215.1 Cisticola juncidis
AAAAAAAAAAAAAAAAAAAAGAAGGCTGAAAAGGCTGAAATATTTCACCGCTGTTGTGTACCTCAACTTGAATGAGGCTTCAGCTGTTTGAGAGGTGGAAGTTTGGATGATGTAAAATATAAAGAAAAACAGGAAACTGTAAAAAACCAAACACCACTCTGCTCCCCACGCTCCCCAATAAAACCCAATAAACCAAAACAAACCCAAGCCAATCATGACAAATTCTTTAACTTTTACAATCATCTCAATATTTCAATAGTTGATAATACATTTACTCATTTAATTTTAACACATTAGTTTTGATTTTCTAAGCTATGTAGGGAGACCAATAACTTCTGTGTGCTAGGTACATAGATCAATACATTTTTAAAATCTGTTTGTCTAGATAATCTTCCTTGACCAAGCCTGTGATGGTTTCTCCTCATTCCCATATCCCAGTCTAAAAGGGCAAAGAGTTCTGTAACATGTTTGGAGCAGTGGCTTGTGAAGGGTCTTGTTTTGTTGGCCATGTGGGCACACTCTCCCTGCCAGAACCACATCCATCCCCTGCTCCTTTTCCAGGCTCAGGCTGCTCCTTCAGGGGGCTGTTTATGCCCAAGCAGGCTGGGCACAAACAAGCAAAGCTCAGAGCAGGATGAGCAGTTTGCCCTTCTCTCTTGCTGAGGTTTCCAGTGCTGTGTAAGAGTCCTGATAGCCAGCAGCAAAGCGTTTTCTCTCCATTTCTTGGCCTTTTTGCTTTCTCAGCTAATGGTGGTGTCACTCTTCATGGCACCTCTCTGTGCCTGGAAGAGGAAGAGAGGAGTGGCTGTCAGCGTTGTAAAGCAACTAATTCTTGTTCTAGATGTGCAAAGAAAATATCTGCAGCCTCAGGTTCTGCAGCCTGCAAGGAAAGCAAAGAGCACAAAGAGCTGATCACGCAAAAGTTCAGCAAACAAATTTATCAACACAAATTCATGTCATTGAAGCTATCAGGACTTCAATTGTTGAATTCCATTTGACTGAAGATTTTGTCTTTAAAAAATCATACTACCATAATGAATGAAGAAGCATTTGGGCAGCACTCTCAGACACATGGTGTGAGTCTTGGGGTTGTCTTGTGCAGGGCCAGGAGTTGGTTTCAATGATTCCAGTGGGTCCCTTCCAGCTCAGAATATCCTATGATTCTATAAGGAATGAGTAGATCTATGGAAACTGGAGTTATTTTTATTGCTGTGACAGTTTTAGCAAGAGCGGGAAAATCCAGATTCAGTCACATGATTCTTTTTGTGAGGCCTCTCTGAGTAATGAGCACTGGCTGGAGTGAGGCCCAAAGGAAATTGTGGGGGTGCCTTGAAGCAAGACCCAGGAGTCTCACTTTGGCTTTTAAAAAGATGAGACTACCTGAGATAAACTAGAGACATCACTGTATCAGTTACTTCTCTTTTGCATGAAATAGAGAACCCTGTGGTATGGACATTTTAATAATTTATTTAGGATTTTCCTTTGGCATGTTTACAGCTTTTGTTAGATATAGGAGTTACTATATGCAGATGTGTTTCCATTGTGGGAATAAAGGCAAGTTTATGGAGTTCAAAAAAAGCTTTGAATGGAAGTTGTGCTATTTAATGGAATATATAATAAGAGTTATAATAAGAAAGCAGATATACAGCTTTCTCTGTTATGTGATATTTGCTGTAAAAGAGTAATGTTTCAGGAAATTAGTATAGTGGAAAATAACAAGTTCATTTAGGTTTCATAAAAGGCTGAGTGAGGGGCAGGAAGCTGTCATTTGCCTAAATATTATTAGCTGTTTTCAAATGGCATATATAGCAGAAAAATTAAACAACTGAAAATTGCTTTTTCATATTTCTTAACACAGGTCATTTTTCAGAAATGTCTTTGGTTATAATTGCTCCATTCAGACCAACACTGAATGTTTTGATCCATTACATGCCTAATTTGGACTTGATTTCTCCATTTCTAATGCGTCCCTCTTTGCTTCCCAATTACAGCAATTTTTCATTCTTGGATCATATCCTATTTTCTCAAGACCAAAGATGTGTGGCTACAACTATCATTTGATACTTCAAACTTTTACTAAATACTCATGATTTCTCTGCATAATGAATATTTCATATTACATTGTGGTTTGCACTGTTTGTATCTTTTAAACAAGTGGTTTAAAATTGGTATTCTCCTACCTTGCTGGAGAATATTCACGTGCAAAAACCTGGTTCTCAGTAACCTCTAACAAATTTTGCCCAAAGTAAAGCAGAAGCCCAGAAAATAGTTTTACTCTACCATTATTTAATTCAGTAGCATATGAATAAGATGCCTCACGTATTCTAATGTTTAACATCACTTTGCTTTCTGTGCATTTTCTTTTTGATCACAATTTTACCAAAGATGTAAGGTAATCTAAAAACAAAATGAAACAACATGCCAAAATGCACATTTGTGTCATTTTTTATTAAATCCAAGATAACTCTTTTAGCTGTGATAGGGAATAGCATCATACATTAAAAGAACGCTTAGACTAAGAGTTGTTTGCTCCTTGCTGGAGGGTTTGCTCTCTGGCACCTGAGGGTTAAGTATTTAAATTCAAGTGTGGTAGACTTGAATCCATTTTGCTGCTTTTGTGCTCAGTTTACATGCTGGGTCTCCTTACAGGAGTGACTGGAGGCGCTCCAGTGGTAGGGAGAGGGGTCTCCTCCTCCTTCTTTGTTGGGCAGAGGTGGCTGAAAGCTTCTGGCTAAAGGAGAAAAGTACTGTAGCAAGGAACAAGGAGCTGGGGGTACAGAAAGAAGGCAGGTGTCAGTGGTGATGAAAGGTTTCCTGGGCTCCAGAAGTAATGCCAGCATTTGTTGCAATTCAGGAAGCTGCTGACTTTGCTGAAATCAAACCCTGGAAGCAGGGAACTGCCTTATACACACAGTGAGTAGGGAGAGATTGGTTTACAAAACACTTTAATTTCAATTCTGTCCAATCTAGTCTCTCCAGTTAACTGCTGGAAGTTAATCATTCCAGTAGTTCATTAAAATAAGAAAAAAAGGAGAAGAAAAATATGGCTTTTGAGTTTAGCATCATTTTTTTCTTATAAAATTATCTTTAAGAGAGTTCTTCAGAATGTTCTTACTTAGTAGGGTCCTGTGACAGAGGTCCTAGCTCCTTCCTGTCCCCCCACACTCCCATGAGGAGACAAATGTCCTTAGGGATGAGTGGGTTTCATCTTCTCTCCTTTTGTAAAAGTGGCCTTTAGACAAGTCCCATTGTTTGGATCTGTGCTTCCCCAGCCATGATTTCAAACTCAATAGGGAAGATTTCTATTGCAGTCATTTAAATTACAGTGAATTAGACTAAATTACTGTCTTTGTGTAGAAACACACACATAAAATGGATTATGAGTAGTGTGGACATGGCAGTACTTGGAACTACTGTCTGAAGCCTAAATAATATAGAAATGATGCTACAGAAAAGGAAGTTCTTTGAAATGTTTCATAACTGGTGAAGAGTGAACAAAACTAATGCAGTTCTGAGCAGGAAATAAAAGCTGTGAAGTGCCTGCTGTTACCACAGGCTGCCATATTTGTTTATGGGTTTCTGTGTGTTTTCTAGAGCCTCAGCTAAGGTTTGCACCAGTCAGTAGAGATATTTCTGTCATTATGGATCCCAAAGCTAGTCCCTGTTTTTTCTCCCTAGCCAAGGGAATGGTTTTGCCCTCTAAATGTTATTGTTACCACTGCTCCTTGTGTATGATAAAATGATGAATTGCACTAAGTTTGCTGTATCAAAGTCATCTTTCTTGGTAAGCTGCCTTTTGCATTCACTCAGAGAGTGCTTTGGTCTTTACTGACCAATGCCTCTCAGTTTTGTAGTTAGGTTAGCTCTTATTTTGCAAAATGACCCTTCCACTTATTTGATTATTAAAAAATTCCAGCTGTGCTATGATGTTGCCAAGCCATGAAGCTATGGTTGAAGCTCCTTTAGAATTTCTGTTTTAAATATATTTCACTCCCATTTGCTTTACAGAGAACTATTTGAAATAATAACTTGGTACCACTTCAGCTGTATAATCTTTTGAGAAGATGTGGACAGGTGATACATTGATCTCTTCATCAGCAACTTGACAGGGATGTAAATATATTATAACACAAAGATTGTGAAATATGGGATGGTGCAATGTAAAGTTTGCATTGGGATGAGCTACAAGGGGAATTGAGCGGGGTTCTGTCCATGAAACCTTTGAAACAGCACTGTCACCTTCTTGCTTTTTTTCCACAATATTACAAATGTTTTAGCACAGAAAAATCCTCCTTTTGGGGATTAGGGGTTTTGTTTGTTTGTTTGCTTGTTTGTTTTTTCTTGTTTGTGTAAAGTCTGCTTGGCTTCATTCAGTTATGCTGAGTTTGAAAGAAGAAATTTAGGCAATAATTGCAGAGTTGTGGCTTTTCCATTTTGTCCATGATGTGAAAATATCTATTATCTGACTGAGAAATACAAGAGTTAGTGAAGGCCAGCATTGCATAAGATGAAACAGGCAAACTTTTCCTCTGGCTGGCTGTCTTGTCAGTGCATGTGCATGGCAAAGAAAATGAGAAGTTAAAAACCAAACTGAAGGGAAAGAAATCAGAAGCAACAAACACCCGTGAGGCTGTGACTAACACAGCCCTAGAGGTGCTAGATGATATAAGATAGCAAAATCATAAATACCCCATGGATTTTGATTACTGAAGCAAAATAATTCAGGAAAGATGGCTGTTTCAGTGATACATTTTTGTTCACGCTAAATTGAAAGCAATCAACTTTATCTAGAAGCATGGAGAAACCATTGCTGTCGTTTCTTTTGGTTATGAGTTGTCTTGTCCAGTTGTTAGGAAAAATAGGAGCTACAGTGCACATCTTTCTTCACATTTCATTTAAGATGAAATTAAAACTGCTGCACAGACAGGAGCTGTGTACTGAAGCACTTGGCCCATTGAAGGAACTGATTTAATTCCCTGTAAGTTTTCACAAGAACCTTCAAGTATGGGTGGTTGGTATTAAGTGCTGTCAGGGATGTGCTTTTTGGTAGTAGTAATTATGAAAACGTGTCAAGCTTTGGGCAGAGAATAAGAGTTATCTGATCACAGCTGAACTGTGAGATGGACAGCCCCTGGAGTTCCTGTTTGGAGAGAGAAGGCAAAGAAAGTGACTCTGGAAATGGCTGTATCAGGTAGGTTCTGTTCTATTCTAATAGAGAAGATCTCTTTTGAAAAGAGATGGAAGGAAGTTTTAGTGAAGAGGGCCCCAAAGTAGTTGTTTTCACTCACCTAAGAAAAGAAAGGATGGTAAAGATGGCAGCAAGGTCAAGATAATGGGCTTAGGGAGAGAATACTTTAGCTGTCTTCAGGAACTGGTGGGTACCTGTACTTTAGGAAAAAAAAGCAAAAATACAAAAAAATACCAGGATAGTTGGCAGAATGCCTTCAACTAGGAGAAACAAAAATGCTCAGCTAAAGACAAGTTCAAAGGGTCTAATGTGGTGAGTGATAAAGACAAGGTTACTCAAGAAATGAGATACAGCAGTACTTAGGATATGTCTTTACAAAGTGAGCAAAAGATAATGTCCTAGAGAAATACAGAGCAATCTTCTTAACTTTAATTCCCACAATGGTTCCAGAATAAATTAATAGAAACCACTATAAAACATGCAGAACCCAGTAACATTATATGTGGTCAAATTGGACCGGACCAAAAGAAGTTATATTAGTACAATGTCATCTTTTAACAGGATAATGTGTCTTTTGTAAGGATTTGGTATGGTCCCATGTGACATGCTTCTGAGGAAAATGTGGAAATACAGAAATTTCACAAAAACAATAAAACAAATTACCTTTTTTTTTTCACAAAACTGAACTTAGTTCACTTTTAGGATGGGAGAATCTCAACTGGGCATCTGCTTTTGGTCTATTTCTGTTCAGTAATAACTTGAGTGATGAAAAAAAGCCCTTATAAAAAGTTGAGGTAGAAACCTAGTTGAATTACAGGCACACTGGGGAATTGCATCAGATTCACAGTTATGAATAACAGAGAAATATTTTTGAATCGCAGAAGAGAGATTCCTGAAAAGTACTGCTATCCACAGGAAGAAAAAATGGGACATGCCTGATCAAGCTGTGGTTCTGCAGAAAGGCATTCTCTGTAAAGGGGAGATGATTGTGTTCTGTTCAACTTTTCTCAGCTAAGACAAGATTTCTAAAGTTATTCTGTATGCAGTTTGGGGCAAAATGTGAGACAACCACCAAACTGAAGGCAGTCCAGGTTGAGAAAATGTGGAGAATTTCAAAAGGTTACAACAATTAATGTTATACAGCCTAAAACAAAAAAATGGCATATCATGACAGTCTGACAGAGATGGAAAGAGAAAATAATGATAATTTGTTATCAGATACCACTGAAAGGAATGGCAAAAGTAATGCAGTTTTGTTGCAAGCAAAAAGGATTCAGGTTGGATAGTAGGGAAAATGCTCTATCAGGCTAAAGAAACACAGAAACAGATTACTTAGAAAGACTGAAAACATCCTCAGTGGGAGATTTTTAGGAGCAAGTTAGACATATATCTGTCATATCTGAAAGTACCAGGTCTCTACAAAGTGCATAAGTGGTGGACTAAGTGATTTTTTGAGATGCCTTTTACTCCAACACCAACAACTAAAAATCTTCTGTTCTTACAGCAGTCAGTCTTGAAAGGAAGGTGCAGTCAGCTCAGAGACTGGCAGTGCTCCTAAGGAGAGCAGGTCAGATAATGATCTATTTCAAGATATTGATCTACTCTAAGAACAGGGATAAAAACAGGGATTAGTGTCTGTGATGCTTTTAGCATTCCTGTGTGTGATAACATTAAAGCAAGTTTGGACTTTTTCCTAAGTATAAGTCATGCATGACATATACTGTGCATATGTGATGTGCTGCCCAGTCATTTATGTCTGAGCAGCCTGTGAAGATAGGGAAGGACACAATTGTAGTTGTCCTGTTGTTGGCATCCAAGCTGCTGAAATAAGATGAAAGCACCTTGACAACTGCAGGATGCAAGCAAACAGTACCTGACAGCTTAGTGCAGATGCATAAGTCAGGAGCAGTTGGATGACTAAAGGCTTTAATGGCCCTAGCAAAAGTAAAACTTACAGTTTTCTTAAAAGGGGAGATGATACTGAACCTTCAATGGGCATCAGAATCGAGAAGAGCTGAAGAGGAGAAATGTCTAACTGGGTCAGGTGAAGAGTGACTAAGGCCTAAAAAGAACATCTGCATGACTGTGATGTGGTGGCAATTTTAAGTGACATTTCATGTGTTAGGATCATGCTTTTCTGTAATTTTTTTGCTGAAGATAGCTTAGCATACTAATAGCTCAATTACAGTAGCACATGGTTGTGGCAGATGGGTGGGTGGAGAACTGCATGTCATCCCAGTATGAGTCTTTGCCTTTTGGAGTGCCAGAAAATCACAAGGGAGGAGCCCTTTTCTGCTGCAGAAGATTGCTGAGCACCTCTTTCGATACAGCTATGCATGGTCATAAGAGCTACAGCTCTTTAAGGCAGATTTTTATGTTAATCAAGCTTTCTATTAAATTTTTCTTTCCATTGGTTTAAGTATGCAAGATTTCCCACATTCTTCCCCACTCTTTCTGCTGTCTGAAATCCAGACTAGGAATTGAATATTGTAAAATTAATACATTCTGAATCATATAAAAGTACAGCATGGAGGGAACCTTTGGAAGTTATTTGCTCCAGCCCCTTGCTCAGACTATTAACTGTAATGTTGCAGATTTGTCTTTTCAATTCAAGTTTGAATATCTCCAAGGATAGATGTAACAAAGACTCACTGTGTAATCTCTCCCAGTGCTTAACTGAGTGGGAAAATTTTTCACTTATGTCCAGTAGGAATCTCCTGTCTTACTGTGGGGGCGTTTTGCCTCTCATCCTTTGCTGTGTGACACTAAGAGGATTCTGTCTCTGTCTTCTCCAGCCCATTTTAGGTAGCCTTAAGGCTTCAGTTTACCCTCCTTTCAGTTGCTTGGTTTTGTAGATAATATTTGCATTCTATCAATGCAGGCACTGAAAAAACTGCCAGTAAGAAAAATACCTCTAAATCACAAGGGGACAGTAGAAGAAGTGACTAATATTAATTTGATGCAAATTTCCCATGTGCAAAGTTCTGACATTTCTAAATTACTGCCCTGTGGGACAATCACAAATATCTTCCCTTCCTGTGTCTCACAGGCTGGACATTCCAAAAGTCTGTCCCTTGAAGCTGAGTATATTCAAAGCTGAATGGGGGCTTCCACCTGATGCAAACCACGAGAAATATTCTGTGTGTGCATGAGAATGTGTGTGAATATGTGGGGGGTGGTAGTGTGGGAGACAAAAATAGAGTTCTGATCCTCTCCTCCCAGGAGAGGTCATGTCTCATGGCAGGTGAAAGGTCATTTGGGTTTGTGAGTTCCTCTGAGCTTCAGGGTGGGGAGCAGCCCTGGGGCAGAGCTCACACAGACAGCTCCTGCTCCATGGCTGTCCCAAGTTCTCTGTGCATTTGTTCTCTGCTCAAAGTGCCCGTCATCAAGGTGTTCTGAGGAGATTTTACCAAATGCTGTGGAGCAAAGGACACAGACTGATCAGCTGTTTGGTCATGTGGGTTCACAATGTTTGCAGCAAAGAAATAGCTACCAGCACTTCCCTTCTCTAGATGCTTCACTGGAAACTAGAAAGATCTTTTTAAACATTTTTCTCTGTTGCCTTCATGATTTCTTGTCATCCAAGCATTTCAGTTGGCTTAATTTGAGCTAAGCAGCTTTGCTAAGAGGCTGCACAATGTTTTTACTGTGGACAGCATGCTACTAAGAAACAACAGATATCATTATAAGCTGCAATATTTAACAACACCCCAGGAAACTTTCTGTCTAGCAGTACTGCTAAATAACATTTATCCCATAATCTCTCATTAAAGGATTGTATGAATCAAGGTTATGTGATTTTTTTTTTTTTATGATTTAGGGTTTTTTAATCCTCTAAGTTTCTGTGGACTAGATCTTGATCAACATCCCCAAGGATAGTTTATTTCCTTTCTAATCAAATTCACAACCAAGCATGGTCTAGCATTGTATTGGGCAGGAGTATTGTAACGCTCTCTAGCTTCTTGTTTAGAGATGGAAGAGAAGAGCCTGACTCATTAGGAGAGAGACTTTTTGAGGTGAGTATGATACCTCTGGATTGAGTACACATGCAGCTCGATAACCTGAGCCAGGACAAAGAATCACCATTTCAACCTTAGTTATGTGCAGATTTTAGGGACATGTGGCAGCTTCAGCTCCAAAAAATGAACAGTAGAGACAGGAAATTAGAGCAGATACAACATTTTACCATGATGGTAAAAATAGAACAAGGTTAATACTAACCTGTGTCATCGTTGTCGTCATCGTTCCCCCTCCCACCCACGCAGTGCAGAGCACACACATGCAGTGTCTGCCATAATCTCCTTTTCTAATTATGGTTGTATTCCAATAATCCCTTTTCCTTCTTATAGCTGCTTGCATTCTAATACCCAGCCTTTTTCCTCCTCTTCCTCCTATGCTGGTGGTTTCAGAAATTATTGTCTAACGTTAGCACAGGTCTTTGACGCAGAAGTTGCAAAAATGTTGTCCTGTGTGTGTACAAGAATCTGTGTCTATAACATCCTCAGCTGAACTCTGTATGAGCAGCCACCCTGCCTTGGGAGTTGGTGGAGGGTTTCCATGGTGGTAGGGCTGGTTTCTGGGTTCTTTATCTCAAGACCCCTTTAGCTGACCTTTTACATACCCAGGGTCAGTTTTTGTTTGGTCTAAAATAATCACAGTTTTAATATCCTACATTACCTGATATTTTAAGTAAGTTTTATCTTACAATGCAGATATTTATCTCATAATAAGGATTTATATCTAATTAGAGTAGTAGAAAAATTAGTTAGAGCAACATGTTAAAGAAAGTGAAAATTAACATTAATGACCCATGCAAATAAATCCTGTGTTGGCTTTACTGCTAATAAAGAGGGGGTTTCTGAGGTGCAGTTTCTCCCTTCTTCTGCCTACGAAAAGAATTTATTCCTTTCTGCATTGGTTTTCTTTACATTGAACAGGTATACAGCTCTGTAAAGAAATAAGATCCATCTGTAAGAAACAAAATATAATATGAGGTAATGAAGAAAAACAGTTTGAAGAATATAAGAGTGTCTTATGTGTAATGTATTTCACAACTGGTTTGTTACTGGTCAGACAGTTTCAGTGCCCTGAGTTCAAGAGTATTAAATTAACCAGAATTGTAATAATCCATTTGGTTTGATTAAATATGTCGGTGATGTGACAAAGTTAAAATGATAGAAACCCTGAAACGAAAATGCCATTGTAAAAAAAAAAAAAATTAGAAGAAGTCAGTGTAGAAGGCAGACCAGTATGGCTAATGACAGTAAATTAAATCCTGCTTGGGAATCTGATCCTTATCCAGCAAAGCATTTAATCCCATCATTTAAGCATATGAGTTCTTCCCTCTCTAAGCATGCAAATTGTCCACTTAGGTAAGGGTGAGGTTAAGTGAGTTCCAAGACTGTTGCCACAGAGCTCAGCCCTGTCAGACCAGAGCCCTTGCTGACCTGAGGGGGGACACATCTTGCAACCAGAGTCACATATCCAATGGCATTTCTGTGGGCGTTCTTGTGGTGCAAGTGCAGTGCAGCCTAGGGGTTTTAAAGGTACTCAGGGAATTAGTACAAAGGGATAGAAAATGCTTTTTACTGTAAAGTGCAAATCTTTTTTTTTAATTGCAGCACAGAAAAAAAATGTAGGAGTGTAGAAGAACAGGTAAAAAATATACATATACAAAAGAAAATTCTGCAGTTGAAAGGTTTTACTGGTAAATGATGCCCTTGATTTGAATATACTTCAAATGTAGTGCAAGCGAATTACTGTGCTGCATTGTTAAAATATCTTACATGGACATTTAGTTTCTTGTGAAAAGCTACTGGATGATGATACTGTATAAGAATTAAAGTTTATTTTACTGTTTTCTTGGAAGCAGCTACTCCTTTACAGAGGCAAATGGCTGTTCAATCAATGAGTATTGTCAGGTGCATTATGGATAGTTTAAGGCCTTAAGTGTTGATTTCATCTTTGCAGACAAGTAACTCCTACAGCAGTAGGTACTCACTAAAGTTACAGTCTTGCTTCTTCCAGCAGAAAAATTGCAGCTCTGCATCTGGAACAAGGAGCTGACAGGGTTGATGCAAGAAGGGCTATAATTAGTCTTACACCCACAGCACACCTTGTTTCAGTGGGAGCCCTTTCTTTCCACAGTGCTATCATCATATTCCACAATGCCTTCTGTATCACAGCTCCCTATGCCAGGAATTATGTGCTGCTTGGCAAAAAGGGCAGCTTTGCCCTTGGTAGGTTTCATGTTGGGGAAATTTCTCTGCTGCCTGTCTTCTTGTGCCTTAAATCCATTTTTTACTGTACCTAGCTTTTGTACCTGAGAATTGATGTTGTAATAATCTGCATTGGTGGTGAGTTCCACATGATGAATATAAGAAGCAATTAGTATGCCCCACAAAACATGCCTTCACAGCTAATTTATTGCACTGTAATCCACCTCTGTTTCAGTGAAAAGCAATCATGGATATAGGAAAACAAAGAGATACACTACTATACTTGTGTTTGGACAAGGGGATTTAAATGCAGAAAGCAGTAAAAAATAACTGGCAAAAATTTCTGTGTATGTTGTTTGTATAAATGGTAGACTGAAGGACAAATTTGTGGTTTTGTCAGTTGTCTCTTTTCGCTACAGATACAAAAAAATACTGAAAATGAAAACCAGGGGGCTACTCCAACACTCCTTAAATCCTTTTTATATTTTCCTTCTGTTTTGTAGCTGTGCAATGGTGGATCTGTGACTGATCTTGTGAAAGGATTTCTGAAGAGAGGTGAAAGGATGAATGAACTGATAATTGCTTACATTTTACGTGAAGCTCTGATGGTAAGATAGGCTTTCAATGAAAGGACACTCAATATTCTGCTCATACTTTTTTCTTTAAATAAATGAAGATCATGTCTCTACTAACACAGCTCACTATCTTGTATTATAGCAATGTTTAATGAAATCAAGGCAATGTGTAATTAGGATGGTTCTGTTTAAGCAAGCGGGGTAAATAGCAGTTAATCTGTTCATTTCACTGTTAAGAGAATGAAAATTGATTTCTGAACATTGATCAATTTTCCTGTTAACTACAGTTCACCCTTTTCTTTTAGCAGAAATAGCATCAAAATACTGTTCAGCTTCCTATGTCTGGATCCAAATTATTATTATAGTAAAATAATCCACATATCTGGCAAATTCAAACCCTGCTAAAAGAACTTTGTTTTGTTCATTAGGATCAAGTGTCTTTATTTATCATTTTACTATAACTGAAATTTTACCTTCTCCGGTGGAATTTAGGTTTTAGTAGCTTTCTTGGAGTTTATGCTCTAAAGGTATTATATGTGGTTTTATAGTGATATTTTTTCTGCTTTCATCTTAAAATTTCTATTTCTCATAAAGTGGGGAAATTAAAGAGTATTTTTTCCATGTTATGTGACAAGTTTCCATGTTTTGTGGTAAGAATGACATCCTTGTGGTTTTGGATTAAAGAAAAAAGTTTTCCACTACCTTGTTTTTTCTGTAAATGTAATACAGTGGACAGAGCTGTTGTTAAAAGTTCATGTTTACATCTTGCCTTCCAGGGACTTCAGCACTTGCATGAAAACAAAACTATCCACCGTGATATTAAAGGAAATAATATCCTTTTGACCACTGAAGGAGGAGTCAAGCTTGTGGATTTTGGTATGTCATGTTTACTTATATATACAATGTTTTACACCTGAAGTATGGAAAATAGAATAGAGTAAATAAACCAGAAAATATTAAGTGTGTTCATTTATTTGTTAAGTTTTTGGGTTCTTCATTAAAAATTACTTGGATAACAAAAGTTACTCTTTTTAACTTGATAGAAACATTAGTCATTTTGGTACTGCTGTTTCAATGGCATGGATAAAACCCAGAAATTATAATATGGTGGTGGTAAGTGCCAAATGCTTTGAGGCACAGAGTAAGGGAAATGGCAAAGCGAGTAAATAGGATCCAAAATAAGGTTGGTGTTTAGTTCCTCCAGGAACCATACACTGGTTCAGTGAAATCAGGAGCTGATAGGAAAAAGCTTCTTGTTTTATATGAGAGCATTTAAAACTTACTAGATGTTGTGAAGAATGGGAGAGCTCCACCTCAGATGCATAATCTTCCTTTATTTAATTTTAAACAAAACAAGAGATACTTGAAGGCAGTAGAGGGGGAAATATTATATAGGCAATCCCCACTTTCTAAAGTCTGGGAAGACTAATTTTGGCAAATGTAAATCTAAGAATTGGCATTAAAAGGGTCAGTTGAAGCCTGTTGGGCCTAAAAGGATTCTTGAATGCTCCCATTCTTGGTGTCACCACCGAAAGGAAAGAGGAGAGATATGGGTAAGTGGATGCAGCCTGTTATTTATCAGCCATACCACAGTCATTTGCCTAAGGTTATTTACTCTTGTTTCATATGAGGGGTATAAAAACTTGCAGTGCTTCTTGTTATGAACAATTAAATTGGGGTAGAACACTGCCTTCTTATGTTAAAAGTAAATTTATTGGTCGCTATTTCACAGCAGAGCAGACAACTGTAAATATATTTAATTCAGCAAGTGGAAGATCTTTGTTTTTCCTTTGCCTTCCTATTTTGTTAATGATTTAACTGATACAATTGACACATAACAATTGTTTAAACTAGTCATGGGATTTTAACTCTCTTTAGTATAGTATCTTCCAGCCAGTGGATTGTATTTATGGAACTCTCATGATTTCACACAGAAATTCCCAACAACTGTTAGGATTAGTAATTCTGCTGAAATGTCGTGTGTTTCTTTTGTATTCCTCAGATTAAATCTTCCACTGAAAAGTCTTCATATTTCCTAAATCATCTGCAATATGCTTACTAGTATTTTCTGATAGTGTGGAAGTTTATTGTGAGGCCAAAAGCAGCATTTTTGCCCACAAGCTTCTAATTTGTTGTAGAAAAAAAATTTAAGGTGCTGAAGGCAATTAGAGGATCAATGCTTCTGAAAATGAAATCATTTATGCAGCTATCAAAACTTACAAACTGTAGGGATGAAGATCTGAATTCTTTATTCTCCAGTTACTGCAGTATCCTGATAAGGCTGTCATTGAAAAATGATCTTAAATTCTTGTGGGAAAATTGTGATGCCAAAATACAGGATAGAACACGCACAATAAACAAATATATACACACAATTTTGTGGGCTCAAAAGGGGCCTGTAATAGCTGCAGTCTGTCCTCTCAAAGGAATATACAAATGGCACTGTGACTTAGGAATAGATTGATATTTTCCCTGGCTTCCCCCCACCTCCCCAGGAAGAAAAACAATCTGAAGCCAATAATGAATAGCTTCAGATGGAACAAATTTATAGTCTTCATAAAATCATCATGGAAGATGTACCATTCACCATTCAGGCTGCTACTTAAGGTATTCAGCTGGGATTTGTGGGATTTGTGTCTTCTACTTAAGGGGATTTAATCCCATAATAATCAGATTCCAAGATCATTTTTTAGCCAGGAATGTGAGTTGATGAAAATCTCTCATGTTGGCTTTGCTACAGACCGTTGTACATAAACATTTATTGGATCAGGGACTTAAATTCAGCCATCTTTTATTATACAAGCCTTTAAAACTGACAGGCTTCAGAGTAAGATAGACATGGAGGTACAGTGTCTTTTTCACCCAGTAAATACTCAGAGGAAGCAAAATTTTTTGGTTTAGGCTGAACCATTTATTACAGGGGGCCAAAATAACGCAGAAAATCCCAGCCCAAATAATCACATCACCCTTTCTAGCATGCACACAGCTTTTCTGTGTGGAGAGGGAACAGAGGCAGGGAGCCAAGGACTCCTTCAACCACCAAACACACATGACCAAGGAAGTGAGCCCTTCCCAAGATAGCTTGATCTACAGCATCCTCCTGCATGCTGGATGCTGATGAGATGTTCCTGAAGAAGCCTTCGCTGTCTTCCCCCAGTACTATATGTGGTGGTTGTCTTCTAAACATAAACCCTGTGTCTGAAAGATGGGCTTGTGAAGGGCCTTATGGAACATGAAACTAGAAAAAGACCTCTTCTCAGTTTGCATGTGTTGTGCAATCATTTCACTTGTGCTTTTTTTGTCCTTTTTTAAAGTACATTTAGGAACATTTTAAGAGTCATAAGTGGAAAAACAGTTAACTTCTAGTGAATTAAATCACATTTGAAAATGCCTTTTTTTTCCTTCATTGCTTTTGTACTCTTTGAACTTGGTGTATAGTGTTCTGCCATGGTGAGTCCTTCCTTGCACAGCAGTACAAACTTCTTAGAAGCTTCATTTTGTAACCCAATTTATACACGTTGCTTTGTGGTCATTGTATCATAGGTATTTATGTATGTTGGGGCCATAGTTTCTGAACACTGCAGTCTGTAATGGACAATCTTCATAGTGCCCTTATGGAGGAGTAAATTACTTTAATTCCCAGTTAACAGCTGGGTATCTGAAACTTTGAGAGAATGAGTTGCTTGTGGTCACACAGATAATGTAGGGAAAAGCTCTTCCAAAATCCAGGCTAACTCTCTGAACTGTTTGCCTTTCTAGAAGTACTGACAGTTAAAGACAGACTATGAAAGAATACCACAGCCCCACAGCCATGCCTCACTCAGACTGCTTTGAAGAGTGAAATTTTTGCTTTCCCTCAAAATTTTGCTGTAATATCACATAATCACCCCAGTAATATTCTCATGTCTAAGAAACACCCAATCCCAGTATAGATCTATGATTAAATCAAATCAAATACCTAGAAGAAATATGGAGAAAAGCTATTTGCAAGAGCATGTAGGGACGGGACGAGGGGGAATGGCTTCAAGCTGAAAAAGACTAAGTTTAGAGTAGGTATTAGAAAAAAAAATCTTTGCGGTGAGGGTGGTGAGGCTCTAGAGCAGTTTGCCCAAAGAAGTTGTGGATGCCACATCCCTGGAAATGTCCAGGGCCAGGTTGGATGATCCTCTGAGAAACCTGGTCCAGTGACCAACGTCCCTGCCTTTGGCAGATGAGTTTGAACTAGATGATCTTTAAGATCCTTGCACCCCAGGCCATTCTATGATTCTGTAACATGCCACAACAATGCTTCTGGAGCTCAGTTGTTTATCAAGGAGCTGTGAGATAAAGTTTTAGTTTAAATTGTCCAAGCCACAAAAATTTTGAAATACTGTTACCAGGGATGCATCCATCCAGTATGATAATTTAGAGCATCAGAAAAAAGCAAAATAATCTTTATTTTCTACAGATAATGAGTAGCAGCTGAAGGAATCTACTCTGAGAATGTCCCCTGATCACAGATTCAGTCTATAAAGTCATTGAACTTCTAAATATGTTAATAGTCCATATTTTCCTCGTAAGAGAAGAAGGCTGACAGCAGTTTCACTATCTGAACATTTGTGGGAATTAGCTGCTAAGCTGTTCTGATAGAAAAGCTTTGGGGCAGGATGTTCTGCCTAGAATTGCAGCAATTAGGCTCCAAGCAAGGAATGTCCTCTACCACATCGTGTAGTTGCATTATATTCACATATAGCTGCTATGTTTTCAGTGTAAGGTACAGATTTGATAGAAAAATGTAAATTTTTCATTAAATCCCTGGTAGCACTTTAAAGGGTGACCGCTATGTAATCTGTTGTATAAAAAGAACAGGAGGCAAATTAGGTGTGAATTAAATTCCTGTTTGATAAATATTCCTAATTATATTCACAGTTTCTTATTACTGTTCTGTGGAGAAAGTCTTTTACATCTGTTTTAGAACTCTGGTTGCACACAGCGGATTGATGTTAAAAAGACAGATTTCAAATGAAATTTTAGCCTCTAAAGGTGCAGAAAATTAATGTAATGAAATTTAAAGAAATTAATTTAATGCCAGATATCTTTAGAAAGTCATGTGACAGATTTATCTGCAGCCTTTGCTCCCTAAATATCTATCAGTGTCTGATCTTTTTTCATCAGTTAAAAACTGGTCTGAAGTCACTTGAACACATAGCACACCTCATCTGTAGCAAAAATTCATATATTCATCTGCATCTTATAACGTGCAATCGATTTCATGGGATACTGAGGCTGTAACATTTGTTTCTGCTGACAAATATTTGCTTCTTTGAATAGTCCCTCAATTCAGTTTCTTTTCTTGTAATCAGTATGCTGCACAGTGCCTTTCATGTATTAATGTCAATCCAAGGCACAGTTCTATAATGTGCTGTTTCAAAATGGGAGAAAAGAAATTTAGCTTTATTATTATTGTTGTTGTTGTTATTACTTCAGCTTTGGTCTGAAAAAGTCTGCGTGACATTTCATTTTGAAAGATTTGAAATTATTTCTGAAATCCCCTGCCATTTCAGTGCATCTGGGAGCTTGAAAGTCAGAGCTTTTTATGCTTATATATTTTTTTCTCAAAGAGGATCCTAGGGTACACAACTTCCTATCAGCAAACCAGACAAGTTGCTGATGTCTCAGAAGCCATGGAGGAAAGAACCATTTTTCCACTAAAACTTTGAAACAGCTAGGGTCACGTGGCAAAGTGATTCTGTTAGCTAAAAAGACAAGACTGTAATGCTGATGGAAAATTTATCTTTAGCAGTATTTTTGAGAGTTGACCTTTAGGCTGATAGTCTTTACCTAGAGCACAGGTAGCTCATACTTCTTCAGGACTGTTGAACCCTGCTCTCCCAGACTGGAAATATCTCCGGATGAGCAGCTGTTGCCTTGGAAATGTCCAGAAAGAAATATAAATTATACTCCCCCACTTAAAAAATGCATATTTTTCCAGCAGCACTGTTTCTTTCTGAAGGCCATGCCTGTCTATGGATCAAGCATACTTTCATACCACATGTAATTAGACTTTTGCTGTTATTACCAGGAAAGGTCATTGGGAAAAAAAGTCAGGCATTTAGATGGATATTAGAGATACTCAAGTACCCATAAGGAAAATAAAATGTGGGCAGACTCATGAAATCTTTAGAATCAAGCCTACTTCTAGCTACAAGAGATCCCATGATTCCTCATAGTTTGCCCAATAATGTAACTGCGGGGAAGGGGGTATTGGAAAGTGTTAGCACTGCCCATTTTCAGACACTTCTTAGCTGTTTTGCTAATAGTACCTAAAACTCTGTCAGTAGAGGCTCTGGATAAGCACTACATAGGAAAGATCTATTTTTTTTAATACCTAAAGCAGGTTCCAGTGGAAAACATGGAAAAAAGGTAATGCAATCTCACTCCTGCTGGCAGACAGTGGAAAAATACAAGCTGTGTTGCTGCAGTAAATAGAATAATGGCTTAAAGTGTTCCTTTCACACTGAGGATAAATACGTTGCATAATTAAAATACATATTGTAATATTAATGGAATATATAGTGAAGGTAGGGTGATTTTTGTACTTTAGACATGCTTAATTTGCATTTTTCTGCTTGTGTGTCAGTGTTGGATGTAAAAGTTGTGTGTGAGTATTTTCTTGGCATTCCAAATGCAGTTTCAGATATCTCACTTTGCATATAGCTAGCAGTTTTATCTTGGACAGTAGCCAGGGTCAGCTAGAGATTTAACCTGAGTACAACTCATTGGGGGAAAAATGGATTGGGGAAGGGAATATGTATTGCTCTATTTAGACATACTGATATTGCTTTATTTAATGCTTGAACTATTGCTGCTGTGTTGTTTGGAAACTGCAGGTAGACAGAGGTCAGCTTTTGTGTTTGGAATTAAATTGGGTTATTATTTTGCTATGAAGAGAATGATCATTCTTCCTTTAAAACCATTTGAAGTCTTTCAAAGTTAAGAAGAAAAGAAATCTTAATACTGGCATCACTACATGGTATTATTATTATTATTCAAAATTGCAATTTGGTGAAACTAGTCAATGGCAAGACACTGTTTCCATAGCATATTTATAAATTCAAAGCATGTTTACCTTAAAATATATACATAATTTCATTTGGGCAATACTAAATGCATATATTAATTTCATAAGTCAATTGAGTTATTAAAATAAATTTACTGTTTGTCTTTTTTTTCCCTAGAAAGGGTAATTCTGCCAACATTCTCTCTTGTGTCTCAGTAGTGGTGTACCCCTTTTCCTTACAAATTATGGATTGTTTAGTAGTGCTTTACCGCTACTAATGATCAATAACAATTCATCAACATGAGATAGAATGCACAGGTTTCTGTCAAACATTGTTCCATTATACTTATGCCTATTCTGATACAGAAATACAGGCCAAATGTTTAAAATTCTGTGGATGTGCTAAACAGGTTTTTGAAGTTTTTGAAGTTTTTGAAGTGTATCTGAGCCAGCAGCTGCTGTAATGACAAAGGAGGAGAAGCAAAGTCAGTGACACTGTACAGCATGTCCAAAACAAGGAGGACAGTCTCCATGGAATAATGAGTCTGTGGTACAACTGCATCGTGATAATTCCATCTCTTTAACTGTTCACCTCTCCTGGTTTTCTGATACATGAGGGAGCTTTCTGCCAGTCTTGTGGGGAAAAAAGCAGCTGAAATCTCTGGTTAGAGGTCGGGCAGGGAACCACGGTGCTGGGCGTCTCCCTTTTACCATGGCACTTCACCGCCTCTCGTGTTGTCTTGCTGTGACACAGTGCTTTGGCCACTCCTGGCATGACCTAAATGACCACAAATAGCCTTGTTAGATGCAGTATTTTGTTGGCTGATCACAGCTCAGCCTGGCGAGAGTCTGGGCCGTGTGGCATTGCAGGTGCCAAGAGGGCTCCCAAGGACTGTGCTCGGGTTCCACAGGGCACAGGTCGGGCTGTGACAGAGGGAGTCTAGAGCCACCTTGTGCTCAGAGAATAGGTTGAGAAGTCAGTTGTGAAGTTTGAATGTTGGGGCATTTCAGTCTCTGTCCCTTTTAATATATATCATCATCCCCAGCTTTTCATGTCCTGCTGACATTGGAGAGGAGCTCAGCATGACCTTGACTAGTATTCCAAACTTTTGTAGATTACGTGTTCTGGAGTAGTCAGCATATCCTGGTGTGTCCTTTTGTGCTTGCCCTGCATTAGCTATTAATGCTGTCTGAATCATTCTGCAAAACTGAAAGAATTAATTAAAATAATTTAATTTGAAAGTATTCAAAAATAAAATAATTTTCCTTCTGCCCTTAGCTTACTTTAAGCAATGAGTCATAGCAAGACTTGTATTTGTCTTAGTCATTCTAGCATGCATCCATAATAAAGCTGTCTGCTTCACTGGTTCAGATCAAAACCAGGCTGTTATTGTGTTGTCATTTCTGCATACCATCTAGCATGACATTCACATGTTGCTGCTAAAATGCATCCATGGGGAGACATGGCAGAAGCCAATAAAAGTAAAATACTTTGAAGAAAGCTTTCTTCATGAGCAGCTTGTCAAAGTGCTTTGAACCCAATCAAAGTAATAATTCCAAATTTTTCAACCAAGAGTTAGCAGGGATAAGATGGATTGCATTGACTTGATCTGTGGAGCTTTTTCATTGTTGAATGTTTAATTCTTTGTTGAAGGCTTAGTTCTGAAAATTTTTTGGGAGGAGCCATGTCTGAATGAAAACCTTTGTGCTGTCCAGCAACAAAAACCAGAAATCATGTGGCCAAATGCTATATCCAGGATAAGCTGTTCACTTGGTCTTTCAAATATTTTCTTCTATTAATTCACATAAGGATGTCACTGGTGGCTTAAGCATTAAAGAAGCTTGACACTCAAAGCTGGTGTCATATGCCAGAGACACATGAAGTGAGAAAACAGCCCTTTATGGCCAGCAAAGACTTCCACTTGTTTTTGTCATGGGTCACAAAACAGTCATCTCTTGAGGGTATTAGAAACTCTCTGGTCTCATCTGTGTTTGCTAAACCCCATTTGATTTTTACCTGAAAATTGAACCCAGTGGCTTATTTATACTGGAGTATTCCAGTCCCAAGGTATTTTAAATATTCTGTTCCATCAGCATAGGTGTTGCCAGCATTATCATAACAGATTATCATAACAGGAAAACCATGTCATAGAACAATGAGAAAAATCTCCAGAGTTTTGCCAGTTATACAGGGGGAAAAGTAATCCTTTTTGGGTGTCAAAGCAGCTGTCAGTTTGAGATCTAGCATATAAGGAAGGCAGCATCTGAGAAGGAGGAATTTCTTCACCATCATACTGCACCAGATTGTGCGTAGCTGTACAAGTCCCTGAGGCTCTAGAGAGGAGTAGTTCTCCTATCCAAGTACAGCTGGCCAATTGTGCAGCAGGACAGCAAATGTTCCTGTGCATCCCTTTCAGGAACCAGCTGAAGCCCTGAAGCATGAGATTTGATTAGAATCATTGGTGGTGTGATGCACTGAACCAGCAGGGGCATGGGGAGGGGAGTCTGTGGCCACCCGCTCTACTGGAGGTGCAGCCTGGAAAATGAAAGATCTTGGATTTCGTAAAGAAAGAAGTTCTATTAAATCCTTTTGTTTAAAAAAAGATTATATACCTCGCAAAGGTAGTCAACATTCTACCCTTTTTGCTTAGGGCACTGTTTGTCATTTTATTATCAGTATGTACCTTTTAATAATTCTGTATTAGATTTAGGATTTTAATTTTTTTCCTTGTATGTATAAAAATATATTTCCTTTGTCTGGAAGTCTCATGGTGAGTTTACCATGAAACCCACTGGACTTTCATTTCTTTAACATCCATTTATATTTAATACACCCCATATTTTATAGTATAAATTAACTTTTTTATCCTCTTTTACTCCATGTCGCTTGGTTTTATAGTAAATGCCATGGCTTTTTCATCTCCCAGGCAGTTTATAAATATGATCTTCTTGGATATTAAGCTTTTGATCTTTCTGGGCCTTTTTGTTATCTTTTGGATATGTCTATTTCAGTTAAAAATTTGCATCTATGGTGTGTGTTTTTCTGAGGGTTTAGGAAACAGTAGTTTTCAACACTAAAACACTGTGTGCATCAAAATAATTCAGAAAGATGGAGAATGTGGATAAAAGACGTGGAAAAGGTAGAGTCTCTTCTTTGCCACTTTGTCTTGACTTGTAGATCTTGACCCCCAGATCCCTAAGACCATTGGGGAAGTCTGGAGCAAGGCAAATGTACCTTCAGTAAAGGGGGATCAGGTTAGAGTTCATTTAGAAGAATTGGGTGGACACAAGTTGTGGGGCCTGTTGAGATGCACCCAAGAGTGCTGAGGGAGCTGGCTGATGTCACTGCAAGATCATTGCCAATAGTCTTTGAAACATCTTGGAGATTGGAGGAGATTCCTGAAGCAAAGAAGAAAATTATTTGCATTCCAATCTCCCAAGAAAGTCAGGAAGGGGGTTTCAGAGAACTACGGTCTGGTGAGACCCACATCACAGAAGGTGATGGATCAAATAAACCTGGAAATAATTTCTAAACATATGACACACAAGCAGGTGATGGGGAGGAGTAGCATGGATTTATGAAAAGCAAGTCATGCATCCTCATAACATAACACAACACCCTTCAACATAAAATGCAGCTGAAAACTCTAATATTTTTAAACTCATCATTTCAACTTTGTTTCCTATTTCTTTATTTCCATCTTATAGGTCACAACCTGATTTTTGGTCCTCAACTTAATTGTAGCCCTTATCACTGAGCAGAAGTTCTCAAGCGGGCTGTTCTCATAACAGCTCATGCAAGAAAACTGTGTAGCTTCTGTACCCTTTTAATTTAAAAGTTTACTTTTGGGGTCCGTTTATAATCCATAAGGAATTTTGAATATTGATGTTGATTCAAAAAGGTTCTGAAACATTTCTCGTAAAGTCATCAAACCAACCATTTGTGTCCTTATGGTCTGTTACTAATATTTTCTATTAAATGTCTTTATGCTTTCTATTCCTGATAAGTAATTAAACCTGGGAGAGGCTCTTTGATCTCCTTTTACAGTCTTAGTGGGGATGTCACTATATGTGGTTGCATGTTGTGATGTTTGCCATTTGGAGTACCAGAATTGCCTTGGTTTAATATTGTTCTTTCCCTGTTGTCTTTTGTCATTTTGTAGTATGAAGGAATTGCATGACTGAGGTTTTTCTTAGGATTTTGTATGCATTTCAGCTGAGCTGTCTGAAATGTTCTGTCTGAATATGTATAATTACACCAATACAACCTGAAATAAGCAAACAAAGAAGTCGGTATCAAGGGTATCAGCAATTACAGAGGAATTGAGTTATAACTCCACCACTGTTGTGAGGGAAGTAGCTGCTTCCCTTTCTGCTTCCTGACAGGAGTAGTGGCTTCTTCCCAAAGTGAAGCTTAAGGTGCTGAAGGAAAATCTGGGACCATTAGGACCTGTTGCCTCCAGATCTACTGAAAAAGGTGGAATTGGGTAATTTACAAAAAACTGACTTCACACCTTTGGGCAAAGAGCTGAGGAAGGAGAGGCCACTTTTTGCATCATACAACATGGAACAAGAATGGCAAAACGTACCTGCCAGAGAGGTTAAGGGGAATGCAGTGTGAAACACTACTGCTACTACTGCTGTTTTATGTCTGTTTCCCTAGGATATTAAAAAAAGATTGGTAAATAATTCAAAGCATTGTGGCCTGTTTGGATCTGCAGGATTAACAGTGTGAGCCATTTTCAGTCCAGACACTACCTTGAGGAATGATGGAGTTAAATTTTCCTAATCTACAGAAGTCACAATGAGGATGCTTTGGTAGTGAAATGTACACTGAAGGCACAAATTTAGAAGAAGAAATAGCTGAAGGAGTGTAAGCCCCTGGGGTAAGGTCAAGGTCGTTATGGATGAATCCAGTCTCCCTGCTGTGTGTCAGATGTGAGATTAGTACAATTTACTAGGGCTCACCATTCCCCCACTAGCATCAGCCACTAAAACAGGCATTCTTCTGTCACAGGACATCATCCTAAAGGGATGTTGTACAGCCTCCCAGTTTAGATCAGAATGTTGTCTGCTCAGATTGGGCACTGAGACAAATCTTTCCTAATAATAAGGACTAATTTCTGAGTGCTAAGGTCAGGAAGGTAATTTCAAGGTTGCAAGGTAATTTCAATATACCCGTTTTCACAATGAAAACTTTGAATAATACTCATAGTGTCAATGTCCTGATTTTCTGTTACTATTGGTAAAATGATGCCTGGACAAATAAGAAGAAATGTAGCTATAATATTTTCTTTTTGGTGCGCTTTGGTACTATTAATGCACATATTTATAAAGCTCTTAACTTTCATAAGAGAAAATAATTCATATGTAATAAAATACCATTTTATGACATATTTTAGATTTTCTCAGGATAATATTTGGCTCATTTTGCAACAAAGCGGTAGTAAATGGGGAGGGGAGGAGCAAGATGATTTTGTTTGAAAATATGTGAGTTAAAAAAAAGTGGCCAGCTATATGCTTGATTGCTTACTGAAATGCTGGAAGAAATGTTACTAAGTGTGGAATTACATCATCTTTCCTCTATACACAGAAAAAGCCCAAGGAAATATCATTTGTCATAAGACCTACGCTACATAATCTAAAATGCCACTTTAATGCTGAGAGCGAAAGGATTAAAAAAACCCAACCAAACAAAAAGCACACAAAATCCCCAAGAGCCTAAAGAAAGTGGTGAACAATTCAAATTAAATCAGTTTTCTACTGAAATAAGAGCGAGGAGGAAAAAAATCTGCAGTTCATTTAATAATTACAGTTTGAAGAAGGAAAAAACCCAAGTATGCATAGACAGAGAAGATTGAACACATTAATGCACCTTCTATATTTTGTTCCTTATCTCTACAGAAAGTTATGATTATATATAAAATCTGACACTAAATCATAAAAACATAGTCAGTGCCTTTCTTTGCCTCCAGATCTGAATCTCATTTCCTTGTCCAAGACTGCAAAAACACAGCTTTGGTTAGGGGACTCCCACAACATGGGGGAAGGGAGAGTAGCCTCAGCTCCCTCTGCAATCAAAGATCTCACATAAGAATGTTGGCACCCCTGCAGTGGTTTCAGAGCTGAGGTGATGTGTGGTCACTACATGTCATGTTTTTCTGAGAGCTCAGAACAGCCTCAGACTCCGTAAGCCGGAAGCTGGACCTCCGACAACTCCTTGAGATGGCAAAAACAAAGTCCTTGCTTGGCTGAGTTGAAGTAGGATTGATGGACTTTGTGCTAAGACTCACGTTGTCCTGCTTTCCATGATGCATAACACTGTGTGCTGGACTTTGTGCAGACATAAAGAGAGAAAAAGATTGAGCTTTCTCAAGGCTGGTTTAGACTAGAGAGAGGCAGCCACAGTGGTTCATTTATCTCAAAGGAACAGGCAGGGTGTTCCTTGCAGGCTTGATTTTCAGGTGTTGCATAGATTTCTGTAAGAAATGCAGATATTTAGTGAATCAAACCTGAACACGTAGCTTTAGAATGAAAAAACAGATCAAGCTCTCTATGGTTTCTTACCTACAGTGAAAGAAACCCCAAACAATCAAGCTCTACCCAGACAGAAGTTTAGTTAACATTCCCATTGGATAGTTAATTTGAATTGCTCTTGTTATGAACAGTCTGCAGGCTTTTCAAGAAGAAAAGGTCAAGCATTTTCCAACCAGACAGTACATGGTCTGTCCAGTAAAGTGGACAGTGGTGCTCAGTGGAGCTTCATGTGTTTCAGAACAATGATATGGGTCTCACAGAGTGAAAAAGAGTCATTTTACATTTTAAAGAAAAAGCAGGTGTATGTATGAAGACAAAATTAGTGAACTCCAGTGTCAGTCAGACCAAGGCTGGAGCATGTATATGTAGAGCACAGGGCCTTTCTGGCCATCCATGGCATCAGCTGTTCGGAATATGCCTCTGGTGGACCTCAGTGTTGGCTGTTACTCTGATCCATAATAGGTTAGGACTTACTAGCTGAAGGGCTGTTTTTCTCCATGTGTGGACTTCACCCTTATTTGTGACTCATAAATCCATAATAGTTTAGGGCATGCTGGCTGAGGGGCTGGTTTTTTCCATGTGTTGTAATGTCCTCTTTACATGCTATTTCCAACTGGTACACCCTTGTTTTGTAAGGAAGGAAATCGGTGGCAGGCTGCTCAGAATTGTGCTGTAACCCACTGGAATTTCAAATATTTCAGTGTCTTCTAACTCAAAACTGCAAGGAATCTTTGAACTTCAGAGTTCACTTTCCAACACTTGACCTGAAATAGTTAATTCCGTAAACTACAGCTCAGATTGCAAAGCTGATTTACAGGATTGTTGCTTTGAGAATGTGCTTTGAGCATGGAGAGACTACTGCTTTTGTAAGAATTTTTGAGGTTTCACTGTTTTGTTGTTTCTTTTCTATGGCAGAGCAGTTAACAGATGAGAATAGGTATCTTTTACCGTGTTAACATGAAATATATATATATATGTGCATACATATATATGTGTATATATATATATATATAATGAAAAGGAGGGTTAGTGTCAGTACTGAGCATTAGAAGCTGTGGAAGGTACAGTATTTTTCCACCCTCCCTAAGGTGTTTTAGTGCTCTCTTGAAAAGAGATATAGAAAACCTTTGATTAACCAGCCAAAATATATGGAGTCAGATTACTAATCAAATGCTCATTTGGGACTGAGTCCCGGTCCTGTGAAGCCACTGGAAACAAGGATGTGGAGAACCCTTCAGGACTGGGCCTCTCTTTCCAGAGAACTGGAAAGATGTGTTTGAGATTCACCTGCACAGGGAAGAGGATGTCACTCTTCAGAAGGGCTGTCTTGGCTGGAAACAGCCTCTGATGCTGGCTCCCTCTCATTCTTCCAGGTGTGTCTGCCCAGCTGACCAGCACTCGTCTCCGTCGGAACACCTCCGTGGGCACCCCGTTCTGGATGGCTCCAGAGGTCTGGTTTCAAAACATTTTGTCACTGGTACTCCAGCTGCTCTATTCTGCATTTCTGCTCTTTCCTGCATTTCTGCTCTTTGTTTTTCTTCCTGGTCCTTTCACCAGATGAAACAGCGATATCCTTTTAAAAGTGTTTTAAACCTTTCTTGTCTTGTCTTACATGTTTGCAAGAATCAGGTTAAAATGATTTTTGAAATTAGAAGATTAGAGACAGGGAGCAATGCACTGAAATGCTTACTAAAATGTTGAAGAGTATAGAATATATGATATCAACTATTGATACTGTCCAGCCTTTCAAGCTCTGAAACTATAGATATCTGCCCATGGGTGGAAGGAATCCAGATTGGTACTGTGACACATTATAGCTTCTATTTTTGACTTCTACACCTGGAAAGTTTTTAATACTATGTATCCATACTTGCTGCAGCAAGAAATGGAAAAGGTTAGTATGAATGTAGAAGATGCACTGTGATTCTGTGGAGGTTTTTCCAGACTGAAATTGAAGCATACAAAGATGTGTTTTAAGCTGAGACAGAAAAAATATTTCCTTATAAATAAGCTTATCTACTTAGAGTATTTGTGTGCACACAAACACATGCAAGTACATCTGTTTATAGCATATGAAACTACTTTGTTTATACATATTTTTTTTCATCAAGAAACTCTGTTCATACACATAGGTCTAGCCATATAACTAATGGCATATAAGTTGGTTTAGATCTGCAGCTAATGGGATGACAAATTCTAGATTCATCCAGCATTTTGGATGAGCTGAAATGAATATGAGTATGAATATGTATACTTTGCTGTGATCTACTGGCCTTCGTCCAGATCCACTTGATCTGAATTGACTGATTTTGTTGAATACCAGTTTTTGCTGGACTTAGTAAGAGACAGTGAATTCAACTTTTGCTTTCCTGACTGTTTCACTTCAGAGAGAGAGCAGTATAGATACAATAATTACTTAGCAATAATAATCCATATAAAGACTATATATCCCTATAAATCCATATAAACCCTACAAGGTTGCTGAGTTTTCTTCTGCTTCTGTTGTGGGATGCAGTTTATCACCTTCAGCTGAAAAAACCATGGATTTGCAGCCTTTCTTCAAATGAGAGAACATCTGGCCAGAGACTTGGTGTTCATGGACACCTGCTTTCTCTAGTTTAAACTTTGGGGGGAGGGGGGAGTTGGCAATTGGATGGATGCTTTAGCTTTCTGAATGTGTGATATCTCTTTATTTCACTGAATATTCTATAAGAGATTCCTCCAGCTGTGGGTGTGCTCTTAAATGTGGACATTTAACCATTCCAGGCTTTTATTTCAACAGGTGATTGCCTGTGAGCAGCAGCTAGATAGCTCCTATGATGCTAGATGTGATGCATGGTCACTGGGTATTACCGCAATAGAGTTGGGAGATGGAGATCCACCCCTTGCTGATTTGCACCCCATGAGGGCACTCTTCAAAATACCAAGGTAATATCCTGGTGTGTTTGTTGATGGGTTAGACTGAACCTTTTCCTTAATTGTTGCTTTCTTCAAACTTAGACCATGTAAGTTTGTGGACTTTATGTTACTTGTACTAGGAGGTAGATTAAAAATACTTTGTATAAATAATAAATAAATAAAAATACTGCTGTATTTTCTGCAGGCTCTGCTTTAACCCTGCTTGCTCGTTGAGGAGTTCAGAGCTGACTGTAGCCACATTTGAGAAAAAGTCACAGGGCCTTCTCCTGAGTGAGCTGCTGCCACATGAACTCAGGACTTACTTGAGTCTCGTATATTCTGTTACAAAGAATGACATATGATAGGAATACAGAGTCTGAATATGCCACTGTGGTGAACAGGTCCCATATTTGTCTTCAGGAGTTGTCTTCTGTCCTTTGAAGCAAAGGTTGTTCCCCCACTCACATACATTTAGGCTTCAGCTTTTCATTAGCTTGTTCTGCTTCTGGCAGTTCCAGTGTTGGTGTCCTTGTGCAGTGCAACTTCTTTTGTGTTTTTTGCTTTGAAGCTGAAAATATAAGTACCCAAAGTGCCACTTATAGCATTTGAAAGACCATCAATCTCCAAGTCTGTAGGTAATGATCATACAGTAGTAGTTTGTGGATTTTACCTTAAGAATAGGTGCAGTACAGCTGAGCACACATAGAATATGTAAGTGCTTAGAGTCCTTTTCAGCCAAGATGCCCAAAATAGTTTAAATTACCTTTAGGTTTAAGAAATCTTGGCGGACTTGGCACTGAAGCAGAGTGTGAATGCTCTTCCTACCTTTGCTTGCTATGGAAAAAGCAGTTGCAAACTATTGTGGTCAGTCACTGCAGCTAGGACTTCAAAAAGCTTCTGGTTTGTGGTCTTACAAGTACTGGGCACCTTTCTGCCCTGAAGCAAATGTAAGATCAGCACCCTTTCATTCTGTTAAATAAAACCTGAGAGTGATAGAGTAAACATTAAGCAGCACTTAAAGAAAAGCAGTTATGGTTGACTGAAAAGAGACAGCAAGTCACCTTGTCTATTGGCTGGTCATCCCTTTTGTCTTCATACTCAATGACATCTCTAAATGGAAGAAAACTGTCAAGACCATTTCAACTAAGTTAACACCTAGAGTAAACAGCTCTAACTATAGAAAAGAAAGCAGTATATCCATTTAGAGTAGATCTGTATTTAGACTTTCACTTCTGATTATCTTCTGATGAATGAGGAATAATTCATAAAGAACCAGTTTCTTTGGACACTCTATTAAGAAAGTTGATTAGTTCAGTCCTTCTGAGAAAACTTAAAATAGGATTTATTTTTAAAATTTCTCCTAAGAAAGTACATTGTTTCAAGCTTGAAAAAAGGAACTTGCCACTACAAGAGAATAGTGATTAATGGGTTGTTCGTTTAATTTCCTTTTATTGATTGAAAAAAATCACAGTAATTCTTAGCTACACTTGGTAGATCATCTCGATGCTATGTCTCCTTATTAGCTATGTAAAGTAGGAGAACTAATGAGGCATTGCATCATCCACCCATGCTCCTTTTACCAGTGGAAATCAATATCTTTTTTCAGTGGCCTTCTAAAGCTCATTACTCAGCCTGCTTTCACACATTGTTTTTGTCAAGTGAGGAGCTTATTAACTTATCACCACTCTGACCTTTGCAGGAATCCTCCTCCAACTCTGCAGCAGCCTGAGCTGTGGTCACCTGAATTCAATGACTTCATTAACAAGTGAGTAACAACTGAGACCACTCTGGCTGAATATGGAACATGTGTAAATGTCATATGTAAAATGTATTTTGTAGAAATCTGTTGCAACTAATACTCTTCCTTTAAAGAAGGGAGTCTGTAAGTCCAGTTCGACTTCCAAGTGAGGTTTGTATTTAAAACATTTCAACACCCTTGACATTTTTTAAGCTAAAGAATATTTAGTTTTAAAATGCAATAATTTAACTTTTTGGACTCATCAATTCTGTGAAGTCATATCAGTTTTCAGGGCAGAGCTGTTTTGATTAAGATGGATGTATTTATTATGGAGGCATGAATGAACTCCAGACAAGCATTTCAAAACTCAGCTGTGAACCCTTGATGATCATATTTTCTTTCTGCTAGCACAGGTGCTTGACTAAAGATTATGAGAAGCGTCCAACAGTATCTACTCTTCTGCAGCATGATTTTATTAAGCAAATTGAAGGAAAAGAAAACGTGCTACAAAGGCAACTCATGGAATTTATTGATGTTCATCAACAAATGGGAGTCACTGAAAAGGCAAGGTAAAAGTAGCTAAAAAGTAGACAAGCTCATCAGTCTTGATACTTCCACTTCTCAGAATTACTAGCACTCAGAGAAAGATTCAACCCTTATAACTTTAGCTGGCAGAAAATATATAATGCTTAATATTTGGGGCCCCCTGTACAACCAGTGAAAGGGGAGAGGCATCATGATTCATAGGCAGGATGAAACAATCTTTAGAGTGCCTCCCCTTTCTTCTGTGACTCAAGATACAGTCTTAGACCCTAGATTTTAGAAAGCTAAGGTTAGGTGAAATTAATGTTTGGCATTTTCTTACATTTGCATGGTCAGCTAATATTGAGTTTGAGCAAGTATTCTAAAAACAGCTAGTCAGATTCCTGCAGGAGTTGGATGTTTCTGACTGAAATAAGTGATAGTCCTAGTAGACCATGTTTTGCAAGCTTCAAATCTTATGTTTTCTAGAACAGATACTTTCTTTCTTCCACTGGTATCTAAGTGATACCAACTATGAACAAATCACTTAACACCTGATGGCTTTTATTTAAAATACTTGAAAATGTCTTGGCTCAGTTTTACAATTGAAAAAATTCCATACAGTACACTCATGTATCAAATGTGAAATGTTGTAAGTTAGTATTGAAGTACTACTGATGTGACTGCTCCTGCTTCAAGGAAAAACATGATGCTTTTTCCTTTTTTTTTTTTTTTTTTAATGGAACATGAAATTTAGTAGACATTTCGGCATTATCATCTATGTGCAAAAACTTGTTAAAATCTGCCACGTTTCCTTTCACACATTTATAGTAACAATATATACAGCAGTCTTCAGTTATACTTCTGGAGAATTTTCTATTTACTTTATGTTTGAAGATAATAGTAAAAATTTATTTCTAAATAAATATGATATTGAAGTTTTTTCAACTTTAGCTGGATATGGAAGGAGTAGTGCTTTCTCTTTTATGACATCTTAGTATAAAACTATGTATTTGGCTTAAATTTAAGCTTCAGCCTGGATTTATATGCTCTGTATATTGCAGACTTGACATTTGCTTAATCCAGAAAGATTCTTGAATTCAAATAAGCTTATCGGATGTCAGTGCTGAGCACTTAACCAGTAACATAATCCAGACTTGAAATAGCATTTATTTATAAAACACAGGGAAATGATATGTGGTGAAAGAAGTCCAAACCACTAGGTTATGTGAATTGAAATCTTGTTAACACTTTTGATATTAGTCCTTTTAAAGCATAAATAATTTTGAAAAAACATCAAGATTCCAGTCAATTAGATATTGTGACTTTTTAAACCCATTTTAGAGAACTCACTTTTGTTTTCATATTCTTTTTTTTCCAAAATCCTTTATTTTTTTCATGTAAATACTGCATAAAGCAAACTACATGAACTTTTTTTGTTTTCCATACTATACAAACATAAAGAAAGTGGCCCAATTTACATGTGCATAGAGCATTCAAGTGGCACAAGAACAGGATGATCTACGAATATTTTCTCTGTCCTGTTTAGACTGTGTTTTATAAGCTGATGGCTCTTCATGAGAACTAGAATTTAAGGAAATATATTCATGATGAAGTTACTTCTATGTGATGGAGTTACCTATGCTTTTATAATTGATCAAGTGTAACTTTTACATCAAATTTCCCAAAGGAAAACAGAATTTTCTCTTTAAAAATTATTATTATTATTATTTCTTATCTGAATCCATGCAAAAATTGTACTTATTTAATTCAGAATGTAATTTAAATGGCATGGTTAAACTGAGCAAAGCCCATATTTCAGTTTAGCAGTTTAAAATACTAACAAGTAGTATTTCCAACTGAAGTGATTCCATAATTGTGTAGTTTTGTGAAATACACTGTAAGACTGACTACAGAACAGTATTTGTGTTTTTTTCTGCTGTGAGTGATAAGAGATTATACAAAGATCTTTAAATTCAGTGTTATGCTTTTTAGAAGTCTTTTATTACTAATCATATGTATCTTCTGACCTTTAATCTGCACAAAGCAAATGATGTTAAATGCAGTGTCTGTGCAGAAATACCATGTAAATCTGATTTAGAGTCAAGACATTGGCTGTATAGTGACAAGTCCCCTGGAAGAGCTGCTCTTTTCTGCTATTCTGGAACTGTTTTTACACTCATGTATTAGGGTCCTACTGTGAAAATTCCAAACTTTCACCAGTTGCAGACAACTTTCCTTGTAAAACTTCCTCCTGATCTTGAGCTCACACTCTCTCAGTCCCTAATTTGAAGGCATGACTCTCCTCCTCCTTGACAATGGGAGGGACGGTAGGAGGCAGGTAGTTTAAGGGATTAAGGATCTTTTCCTTCCACTGAAGGAAGAAATCCTGCTACCTGTATTGTGTTGTATAAATGGGCATTGGAATATAAAGTCAGTAAATTTGGTAATGTTGAGTTAAAGCTGAAAGTTAGAAATCCGGTTATTCCCTCTGTATGTGTTTACTCTCCTCATCAAATTTCACTTCATTAATTGCAGTTTTGTATTTCAAAGGACAAAAAATAAATAGCTGAGGTCTAGCCACTAGGTTTTATTGTGTGCACTATTTCTGTTTTCACTCAAAATCAAGTCACCTTCTTAGCTCACTAGGCTGAGGCATGATTCAGTTCTGAGTGCTTTCTTCAGCAGTAGTCTCTTAATGTGCTGGTGATTTTACCCTGCTGTTTGCTGAATGTGCAGTTGATACAGCTCAAAAAGAAAAGCTCATAACGTTACATCACATTCTCAGGGGTTTTTTGTGGAGGGCTTTACCCTCAGATCCCATCTTTGTGCACTGTGTGTGCTCAGGAAGGATGTGTAATCTCTAGGCACAGACTGGAGCCACCTTGAGGTCTCTCCGTTTGGCACTATGGTTCCTGAGGTTTTAACTTTCTAACACTGAGGAATCACTGAGTCATGAGGGCCCTCAGAACCTTCCCAGTGCTGCTATTCTAGTGAAGGGGAACCAGGGCTTAGGTTCTGCATTATACTGCACCCTCTCAAGAGATGGAAACAAGAGAAACAAGAGAAACAAGAGGAAGAGAGCCCACCAACCACTTGACTAACCAGAAAAATCTCAGTTAACATTGGTAAAACTTTAAATGGCAATGTGTCACAGCCTGGATCCAGATTTAATCAAATAGAAGATGATAGTAGTTTTCCAGTGGCCTTTGAGCAGTGTTCTAGCATTAGAATATCTTGTGCTACTCAAGACTCAAAAAAGCATGAATACTAGCAATGAGCTTCATTAAAAATTCCACTTTTTTACTTTGAGCAAACACAGTACATTTTTCTCTAAATCATCATTTTTTATGCTAAAAATACCTATTTGCAACTTAACCTTTCCTGACTCAGAGCTCAGGCTGAAGTGACAATGTATCCCTTGATACATGAACATTTTCCTATAGCATCCTGACTGTAACTCTTTAAAATCTGCTGCTGGGAATGATATATGAGCTATATATCAAATATGCTATATGAAATATACTATATAGGATAAATTCAGGTTAGAGAAGAGGTGAAGCAGGCAACGTTGCATACTAAGTGCAGTTAATTTTGGTGGGTTTTTTGTGAGCAGAGTCATTTTCAGGACAGGAGCCCTGAGCTTGACAAAGGCTTTCAGTATAGCAGTATAGCTGTTAAAATTTATAATTAGTGATGAAAATAGTTATTAAAAATGAGCACTGCAGCATACACCCCAAAACAGTTCTAAAAATACACTTCTTGCTAGGCCAAAAGAGGGAAAAAATCCCTGCATTGTAAAGAATTTTACTCTGCAACAGAAATAGCTGTCTTTGAAACAACCTTCAGAACTGTCGCATCTACACCTGACAGTCAGGCTTGTAAGACTTTTATCTTGAATTGTTCGGCTGTCTTCATCTTGACGGCCTTTACAATAATCTCTGTAGAAATGTGCAATGATTAGTACATTGTGTATTTCCCAGGAATTGTGAGTCATTCCAAAATGAGCTGTACATATGAGGGATATTCAGTGCACCTAGATTTCAGCAGATGACTCTGGTCCCCAGATTAAGAGTCATCTTTATATACTCTCTGAGTAATTATGGGAAAGAGACCTATTCTACTGCAAAATGCTGCAAAGTTTTGGGTGAGCTGAATTATTTTCTTAGGAGTTTGTCCTCCTGTATTTGCCATATAGGGTTGGCACTGAAATCAGTAACACAACACAAAACAGTTGTTCTGTTTAACAGTTTGGCAAGACCAGGGAGATAATTTCATAGAAGCTCATGTACAACATGCAAAAAAGGGGTTGTCAATTTATTGACCACTATTAAAAGCAGGGAGTACCATAAAGTTTCCTTTTGTGAATTTCCCTGATTGCACAGACTCCTATTGTCACCTATTGTCTGGATGTTCACTCTGTCCCAGTCTCTCGGACTCATCCTACCAGTGGAAAGCAGCTGAAAGAAATCCTTCAAGCTCAGCTCTGCAGGGCAGGCTATGGGAGAGGGTGGGAGATCACCATGCTTGACAAAGAGAGTGTGAGGAGAAGTACAAGATAGTACACACAGAGTTCAGTGCTGTCTTGGCCAAGGTCTCCAGATGACATCTGGATGGGAGCAGTGGCTTGAATGGGAAGTTTTGGAGTTCCAGTTCAATCTTGGATTCCTTTAGGCCAGTTCTTCCCCTCCTGGAACTCAGTGTGGGCTTCATTATACCAAGAGCTGTGTGCTCCTGCATTGAGGACACTGCTACGTAGGATGGCTGTGCTGCAAACTTCACTCAGGCTGTAGAAGCAGTAGAGAGTTCAGGGAACAAAGATGGATTAGAATAATCCGATCTCCAGTCCCATAGCTAATACAAATCTCTATATCTGAACAATGTTCTTCTATAAAACACAACCGACAACAGCAAAGCCTGAATGAAGAATAGTTTACCTTCTGAAGAAAAGAGGAGGAAGATGTTCCTTCTGCATTCAGAACTCCTCAGGAGAAATGCTCTGCAAATGGTACTTGACTGTTGTGCCAGTCCACTTGCTCAGCACTCATTTCTCCTGAAGGTGGGACACTTCAGCAGGCATTTTGTACCCATGGAGCTTCTCAATGTGGCTGTGAGCACAGTGTGTGGGCCTGACTCAGGAGGAACTAATCCCAAAGAGTCCTTTCACATATCTCCTATTTGCTCAGTTAAGAACACATACTTCCCCCTGAAATTTGACAGGGATACAGCTGTTTCTTGAGGCTATTGTGAAGGAATAATAATCTGCTTTGTTTACAGGAAAGGCAGCACAAGCTTTGTCAAACAGATTGTGCAGACAGAGCTGGGCACAGGCCACCTCGGAATCAAAAGCCCCTTAGCTCTGCAGGGCAGCAGTGTGCTCTCAGAAACATTGCATAAGCTGCAGCACAGCTCCCTGAGACTGCAGCCTGTAGTCTCAGTGCTGTCAATCATTTAAATACAGAGGGGAACGCAGGTTTGTCTGCAGAGCATTGTGCAGATGCAGCTGGAGGCTTATCACTGAAGTTTGACACTTTCTAAAGTCAGGTACAGATTTTTCATAGATAGCAGACTGTAGTTTATTTAAACAGATTTCCAAGATATATCTGTGAAGAAAAAATTTTGATTTTAAATGTGAATTAATACTGCTTTGTGCAATCGCCTCCAGAGAAATAGAATCACCAGCAGTGACAGATCCTGTAGAGGTTTCTCTTTGTTGTTTCTTTGTCATTTTACTGCTGTTTGTAACTGCTGGGAGGTGTACAGCTGTTTCCACCTTCACCTTACAAAAACTCCATTATTTTTAGTTTCTTCTTTACACTCGGACTAAGGGCAGCCCTTTTCCTGTCACTTCTTAGTCTGTAGATGATTCTCCAACCAGTTTAGGCAGAGAGTTCAGCAGGGCATCATGAGTCACACTTTCCTTTTCATGGTATTTTTGGAACTAGCAGAAATCTTTTAAATACATTCTGACAATTTGAAGAAGAAAAGCTGCAGTTACCTCATTTTGATTTAACTGAATCTTGAAAGATAAGTGTGGGGAGAGGAGCACTGGCGTGAAAGAGAATGCACAGAAACAATGCTGCCTTGACTCATTTTCTTGTCCTTACTGCACTGATGTTCCTGGCCTTTAGCTGCCTGAATTGCTTGTTGGGCATGCTTGTAAAATCCAATGCCTCCAATATATTTTTGAGCAGAACAGAGATACATGGTTATTTCAGTTCACAGTGTCTATGTGCATGATCTTAATGAAACTTCAACACTGATGTCAACAGCACTGATGTGGATTTTTTAAGTGGCTGGAGTGAAGGAGTAAAACTGCCCTTGAGGGGTCTGTGCCCTTTGACAGCAAAGTGGAAAAATATTGTGTTCTGCAAATCTGCCACTCTTATGTACTCTGGAGAATGCAGAATATAATCTAGTCCAGCAAGCACTAGTGTTCTCATAATGTCAGCTGAAGAGGATTACAGGAGGATCGATTTTATGTAATTAAACTTCCCTGGCATACACAGAGATCTGTTTCCTTAACAAAAATAGAGAAAAAGAAAAGTGGTCATGACTGGAGCATTCTCCTCCCTTCTGGCAAGGCATTTGTTAATTTCTTACATTAAATGCAAAATGGTAATTGAAACTAATCCTTGGAAGTACCACTCTCTCACTGATGTGCAGTAACATTTAAGGATCTAACATAATAAAAAAAGTGTGTTCAATGTTTAACAGTTCCACCAGAAATGGAGAGCAAAGCTTGACAGATGCTTTGTCTTGGGTCTTTCTTCAGCAATGGGAAAAATAGAATACTAGAGCTTGACATAGTCCTTCAATTTCCATATCTTTCCCTTGTGTACATATTGATATCTCTCTCTCAAAGTCACACTGTTATTAGATGCATCCTCTGGACACAAAATGATCTTCAAACAGGTACAAAGGAGAAATAGTTTCAGCTGTCCAAATGTAAATATTTTCAAATTAAGCTTTTAAAAAGAGGTATAAATAGGAGTGTGAATTATAGAGGGGATGGATTTCTGTTGAGGGGGTAGGATATTGTCTTCACCTCTGACTTCAGATTCAGTAATGTGCTTTAGCTGCTAAATGCAAATCAAACAGCAGCAGATTATGCAAGGCTGAGGAGTTCATCTAAATCTTAATGTTACCACATCCTCTTTAATAAAACCTGGGGGTACATGCTACCAAAAATTGTCTCATACTGTTATTGCAAGGACAGTACTATCAGGACAGCTCTCAAGGTAAAAGTGGATTCCAAAAGAAAGGAAAGAATAGGTCAAACCTAGGATAATGTAGATCCTGTCAATCCTTTGGTTCATTGCGCTTCCTGGTCACTTAGCCTCCTCACTGGATACTGTGCTGCAATTTTAGCAGAGAAGATGTGAAACTGTGGTATCTCATGCAAGGAAGTCCCACGTGTTTATGTCTTGATATTAAAGTTGCAGAATTACTCAACTATGGGTGTGAAGCTCTTGCCATTGCATTGGACAATTAAAAACTCTAGTGGTAGCTGGCAGCTGTATAAAGGAGGAAGAAACTGGCACCAGGATGAGGCCAGGCCATTCCGTCATCCTCAGGGAATGATTGTTAGAGACAAGAGAAGTTGAAAGGAGTGATAGATGAAGTGCACTCCTGTCTGCATGTCCATCATCCAGATTGTGATTGCACTTACAGTTTGGGAGGGCATCATTTGCCCACTTCTTCCAGTCCCTTTTCAGTCCTGGCAGTGAGTTATTGCACCAAGTTGGTGCCTGCTTGAGTTTCTGCCCCTACATCCCTCATCAGTGCACGGCCAGCATGGCCTGAAGCAGCACTCATGAGCTGGGTGATACTCATGGAACAGGTACAGCCCATTAAATATGCAGTAAATCAGTGGGTGTTCACCTTTCCCCATCAGTGGGATGTTCACTCACTCTAACTTTCCATCTTGGTGTGACTGCACTCTTTGTGCTGTCATTTGGTCACTGTATGTCAAAATTCTTATCTGAGTAGAAAACACCTGTCTGCTTTTACCTATGCCATATATCCAAATATCAAAATTAAATAAAGAATATCCCTAGTCTTGTCTGGCATCAAGGTAAAGAGTGAGTGCCTCACACAACAGTTTCCTGGCTGTCTCAGTTTACCAAGGTAAATGTTCCTTGTATTTGAGAGGTGCCTTCCCACCAGTGGCATCAAAGGGAGTGAGGTCATTCCAGGATATCATTTTTACTTAATAGTTTTTCTGTGCTTGTGCCTTATTACACATCTGAGTTTGATTTAGGTTGTGAACTCTGCTGTTACTTATTCAGTTTCCCTTTCCCTTATTTTCCCTCATCTCATAGAACAAGTATAACTAATATGAATTGTAAACCTTGCATTCTCTGCTGTGTTTGCTCTATTTAGCAATGCCTTTACTCTTGGATAAAGAATGATCCAAGTCTCTGGGAATTTTCTTGCTAATTAAAATAAGGCTGCATAAAGCTGGATTTATGGTTTGATTGAAAGGGAAAAGAAATCTAACTTTAAGACAAATTTAAAGTTAAACTTGAAGTTTAACTCTGATAATAAAGATATTTGAAATTTTGTTTCCCTCTCAGGTATGACATTTTTTTTCCTAGAGGATCCAAGAAAATTTGGTCAACATGTATTTCACTTACCCCAGTGGTTCTGTAGCACTTTGCTCTATAGTGTGGTCAACTCAGCCAGACTGTAGAACACTGTCATTACTAAGCTAGAAATGTTTCTATCCTGAGTGCTTTGTCTGCATCATCTTTGCCACACTATTTCATCATACACCACTGGTTTTGTCCTATACATAACTTTTAGCAGGATCTTTTTGCATGTTGGTGCCAGAGTTTCACTCTTACATGCTTTATAAATACGTTCTTTTACTTTTTTACTTGTATTGCCAAGCTCCAGTCTTGCAGCTGATGTAGGGGTGTGGTCTAAGCAGGGATCTATAGAGTGACAGTTCCATAAAGTTCATGGTAGCAGTTCTGGGATCAAATCATAGCTCTTGAGCTGTCAGGTACTGGTGTGCTGTGCCAAGAAGTTGACTCCTGTCCTGCTATTCAAGCATTTTTGTGTCTAAATTCAGAACAATGGAAAGCTGGAATGTTTTGGCCTACAAGATGGTTGCAGATGCAAGATCTGTTTTGTGTGTCCTTACATCAGGAGATTGTATCACTTTCTTTTCTAGATTTGAACGTATTCACACAAAGAAAGGGAACTACAGTAAGTCACTAATTTCAAACCAAGAAGAGGTAGATGATTTAGCTACTTTGGAGGTACTGGATGAGGTAAGAACTTCTTTTTTCATGTTTTCCTGAAGAGGAGTCATCACATGTTAAATTGCAGTGGTGATCTGTTGATTTTCAAATTCAACTGAATTGTCACACTTCAGTTTTGTAAGTGTACAATGGCTTTTTACCACTTTATGCCAAATGTTTTGAACAAGATCTACTGTGTCAGAAAGGTTCCAACTCAAAGCTACAACAATCTCTGGAGTTACAGCTGTAGAACAAACAGTATTGTAACACTATTGACTAAATAGGATTTATATCACTGGATTTTTTTACAGCTAAGTATCCAATTTGCAATGGTGTGTTAACCTGAAATTGGTCTAGGTCCAAGATCCTCTATCTCTATTGTTTGAACACCAAGAAGTGTCTTAAACTAGCTCACAATATTCTCCCAGACTGGGTTCTTGCTGACTTGCTTTGGTGTGGAAACGTGTGAGGATCCATTTATGTCAGCTGAGCCTTTCATCTGTCAGTGACTGCTGGTGAACTTTTGATTCCTGGTATTACTGATACAAATACCACTGGTTTTTCAAAGGTCAAAAATTAGTCCACTATGTGCAGGGAAACATGGCACAAGGGAGGGAGGGAGGAGGTCTGCTGTGTTTGTGCTTTGAGCTTCAGAACCAGAAGAATTAGACTCTGCAGCACATTATCTGCAGGTCTTGGAGGCCATCAGTGGCTGTAAACAAACTGTCATTCTTCATCTGCTGGGCTGTGCATAGACTATAATTCACATTCTCTTATCTGTAAAACTTCTCTGGTATATTGTATCTTTGTCAGTCCAGAATACTCATCGTGTCACTTGAGCTAGTAAATTGTATAATGCTGACACCTCACAGAATATCTTCCCAAGAGCTTTGTTATAGTAGCATGATGTTTAGCTAATTGTCATTGAGCTAACCCAAACTTCATCTACTGGACAAAGTTCGGGTTTAAGCTTTTTTTTTTTTTAGTGTTGTGGGGGGGGGTTTATCTTTTACAACGATACATGTAAACGATCCAAGCTAAAGAGATTTTATTGAACAAAAAACCAGACAAAGTGGAATATATCCCATCTCCTCAGAGGTGAAGCATTCTCATAGAAGTCTTCAGGAAGCCTCTGCCTAAATGCATTTTTGACTGTGTGGTGTTAGTAAATCAAATCCAATCTAAAACCACCTTCACATATGAGTGGCAGCTTCTCAGAACTGTATTCTTTCTTCCACTCAAATTTTTCTTCTGGTTTAGACAGCCCCATCATCAGAGCAAGACAAGAGACCTTCTATTGGTGCAAGAAGTAATTTCAAGAAGGGCAGAAGTTCCCCTAAAATAATTCTGTAATGTGAATCTGGTTATGGGCAAAAGGAAAGAGAGCATTCAAAACCAAAAGGTTTATCAAGGCAATGGAAAACCAAGATTTTCTCCTTATGTTTTCTCATGAAAGAAATATAGCCTCTACAGCTGTTGGGAATTCAGCTTTTAAGTGTATTAAACAAGACACAGTGTACAACACTGTGAATAGATACATGAGGAAGGAAAGCAATTCCTTCTGTAGCTCTCTGCTGCCAGTTGGTCTGTTCCAGGGAGTATGGGGCCTAAATATTTTCACATGTACCTCAGATTAGTCTCAAGACTGGTTTGAATTTCTTCATTCAGCTCTGTGCCCTGTTTTGATTGGAAACCTAAGCAGGCACTTTATATACACAGCTGTGTATGCAGAAGAAGCTGAGGGAAATTACATCAAGAAATTTGAATGCCACTAATGGGCCTTTCTTTTTTCTTGGTTCAGGGAGAACTGGCTCTGCAACAGCAAAGAACAATCACAGCAGAGAGTGCTTGATAATAGGGAAAGATGCCTCTTTGTTTACATTAATGGGAACCAAACAGTTGAACCATCTCTGTTGTGTCATAGCTGAGAGTAATGTTAGAGAAGTGAAATGGCAGATATGGACTCAATCAAATGGCTCTTGCTTGATAAGTTACATGAAACTATAATAGTAGAAATGTAGACAAGACTGTCTCATGGAAATATCTGATGAACTGAATGAAAGCAGTACTTACTAACTCCTTTTTCTACAGCCACTTGAGGATCTGTAAGTATATATTGATCAACCTGAGTTTGGATACAAAAAATTAGAAATGCCAATGTGTTTGAAAATATTGCTTACTTTTGATCATGATCTATTGTACTCCTGACTATAAATACCTTCCCTCCCCATCCTCACTCCTTGGAACTATATAAATATTTTATACATTTTCCTGATACTCTTTTCCCCCCCATGTGATTCATTGTTCTGTTCCTTCTCCATCAGAATACAGTAACAGAACAGTTGCAGAAGGGTTATGCCAAGGACCAGATCTACACATATGTTGGGGACATCCTCATCGCTGTCAACCCATTTCGGAACATAGATATTTATTCTTCACAGGTGTGAAAATTTAGGTTTTGTTATTTTAAACTAGCACCAGTTTACACTAAAATGTAAATATTTATGTTAAGTATAAAGTAAGACCACTCTTGAGATTCATTTTAGCACACTCTGAAAAACAGAATTACCAGTAGAGATATTATTTCAAGTGCATATTGGCACACATTCTTAATGCTTGCTGAATTTCAGCACAGAAATGAGAAACTCCAAAAGAATGAATTTCTAATGTCTTTGTGTCTACAGTGTAGCTCATGTACAAAGCAATCCTGTAAAATGTTAACTTCTGTGAATCTGTCACCTCATTATACAAAAGGGAATTTGTCTCCCTGTTATACAAAAGGGGAAAGATATTAAAGTCAGATCATACAATAATTTGGGGTTATTAATTATCAGATACTACAGGTACAGAAAAGATCTCAAGTTTTAACATCAATATCACGCAGAGATACTAATAGGAAGGGAAGCACAAATAAATTTAAATAAGTTGAAACTATGATGTCTGACAACAATAAATTTTCTCCTAATAAATTGAGTTTCATAGTGTAATCAGCGCTAAAATTATAGAAAATTGCACTTCATTTCTTTAGCAGTTCTTATAGTCCTAAGTATATACAGATTCTTGGTATAGTGAGTGCAGTAACAGCTTCTTCAGAAAACATCACTGCTGGAAACCTCAGCATGCTGTACACTAACCTAAAGATAAGACCAAACTTCAATTTAAAAAAAAAGAGGGGAAAAAAAGTGTTTTTCAAGGACAGTGATAATGTTTTCATTTTTCTTGCACTTAGCATTCCAAACTGTACATCGGAGCCAAACGGACTGCCAACCCTCCTCACATTTTTGCTGTTGCTGACATAGGCTACCAGTCCATGGTGACATACAACTCTGATCAGGTACAGATGAGTGCCTAGTTACATCCTCTGCCAGGTGAGAGGTGTGTGATGAGCTCAGTGTTGCTCTGTTCTCTGCAGTGTATTGTTATTTCTGGAGAAAGTGGAGCTGGCAAGACGCAGAGTGCCCACCTGCTGGTTCAGCAGCTCACTGTCCTGGGCAAGGTGAGTGCCAGAGAGGATTTCCCTGGAAGGCTTTGCCCTCCTGGGCCTAAAGGGCTGAACCTATGGACAGGTGTTGGGATGAGACTGCTACACATTGTCCTAAGAACACTGGAACAGGATGCTGATCTATCTGCTCCTTCCTCCCTCCTAAACTAGGGTCACTTGAAAATAGGCTGGGGTTTCCACAAGGAAAAGCACCCACTGCAGTCAGGGCTGTGACTCAATCAGATCCCTGTTTAATTGAGTGCCTTCAAGTCACCCAAACAGTAGCAAACAAAATCCTCTTCTAGCTTCTCATCCTTCCACAACCAGATTGCTGTCAGTGGGACATAGTCATTCTGGGAAGTGGCCACCATAGCTGTCTAAATAAAATGCAATTTTTTGCACGCCCCAGGAGAGATAAAAGCAAACTAATGGCTTGATAGGGTGCAATGAAGCAGTAACGAGGTGCTAACAAGGATCCTAAAAGCAGATTGGCCATCTCAGAACCACAGAAACCACAGAAATTCATTGGTAGTGTTGTTATCATTGTTATCTCTTCCAGACAGCCTTAATTCTGAGCACTGCTATATTGTGTCAGATTTCATCACATACATATATATGTATATGTATATATATGCCTTTCTCTCCATATAATCCTTATGGGAATGGCTGCCCTGATTATGTCACACTTCACAACACCAATGAGATTAAAAAAACACCTAAAAATGTATGTATTTGAATAATTACTCATAATCTGAAGCAATGTCTTTTTCATATCCAGGCTAATAATAGGACTTTGCAGGAGAAGATTCTCCAGGTGAACAACCTTGTAGAAGCATTTGGGAATGCAGGCACCATCATCAATGATAACTCAAGCAGATTTGGAAAATATTTGGAAATGAAATTCACTTGTGGTGGCACTGTAGTAGGAGCTCAGATTTCAGAGTACCTCCTTGAAAAATCCAGAGTTGTCCACCAGGCAGTGTAAGTATGAAAACTGTATTTTACCTCATTTAGGGTTTACAGAGTCTGCCTGTGATGCAGGAAATCACTTTGGTTCAAAACACAAAGATGAATAGTGTACCTGGATTTTTTTCTTAAAAGTTGTACATGAATAGCTTATAAATCTGTGAGGTAGCTGAAAACTACTTCAGATTTTCTTTGCCCCCTGGGTTATTTAAACAAATCTTATAAATAGATGATCCTTAAAGTCCCTCCCAACCCAAGACATTCTGTGGTTCTAACAGTGCCCCTGAAGACATACAGCTAAAGTCATGCACACAGCAGGGGTTTGAACACAATTCCTTTTTGCCATTCAGTGGTGACTGACTTGGGCATCTCAGGGCTCAGTTGTGGCTGCAAATTCTTACCTAGCTTTTTCTCATCAGGAGCACAGGAACTCTGAGTGTGTAATAAACCTCTGTCCTAGGTTTGGGCATCTAGCTTCTAGGCAAAGCATGCCAAGTCATAAGGACCTTTTGCTCAGTGTCTGCTTCTTGGTTCAGGGCTAAAGGACACAGAAGACCCACTGCATTCAGTGAACCAAGAGTGTATACCTCTCCCACAGCCAGAAGATTTTTTAAAATAACTGAGATAAGCAGCCCAGTCAGTGTGGGTGGCTGAGCAATGTGCAGGATCTCACACAACCTCTACCAATTGCATCAGGGGCAGAGCAGCACTGAGCTGCTTTAGCACCGAGCAGCCACCCTGGCAGTGTCAGGACAAACACACAATGGCATGAAAATGGTGTTCACAGGAAGTTCTGTCATAAGGCTTTTTTCAGAGTTCTCTGTCAGTTTGTGTGAGACTTGCCTGTTATGAAAATAACATTTAGTAATAGCATGTGTGTCATCAGTAAATGTAGCATGGTTATACTACTAAATCAGTTTGTTGTTTCTGTTGTTTCAGAGGAGAGAAAAATTTCCATATTTTTTATTATATTTATGCTGGTCTCGCAGAAAAGAAAAAACTGGCACATTATAAACTGCCAGAATATAGACCTCCCAGGTAATGCAGTTTATTTTTGCATAAATTGATTATTAAGAAACACAGTGTTGAATTCTCAGCCTCATTGACATTCTAACTCTGTATCCATCAACTCTTTCAGATATCTGCAAAATGATCATTTCAGAATAGTGCAAGATTTCATGAACAATAGCTTTTATAAGTCTCAGTTTGAATTAATAGAACAATGCTTCAAAGTCATAGGTTTTACACTGGAGGTGAGTGCTGATAACCCTTTTCCTTTGTGAACTTCACCAACTGCCTCGGGAAAAACATATTATAAAGCATTTAAATCTCCCTTGTTATTTTCTTCATGTAGCAGTATTGTGTTTATGTTTTAGGATCTTGCATGGTCAGTTTACTGTTGTGTAGTAACATTTAATTTTTTAAGGTTTCAATGTATTGATAAACCAATAAAACGGTGTTAGTCAACAAGACTTTCAAATCAGTGAGCACAGCACAGCTGAATAATTGGGTGGGGGAGAGATTTTAAAAAATTTACTGCATAGAAAATTATGTTGTAACTGTTTATTAGCCAATAATTCTAGGCCTGTGAATATGAGCCTCATTTCAGTTTTAAGAGGAAGTCCATGGTAATAGGTCTAAAAATTCATTGAGTTGATCTGAGTATTGATAAACTCAATCATTTTCACAACTCCAAATTTGAATGAAGTTCTTAAATCCCTTTGGAGATGAACCTTATCACAAAACATTAGTTGAACCCATTCTTTCTTTATGATCTCATATCCTTGCTCAGCTAGCTGTTAAACCTATCTTCTCAGTCTGTCTTTGGTAGAATTAAAATTAAAAAAGGACTGGATTTATAAAGAAAAGAAATCCCATCCTATGACCTAGTTTCACCTTAGGAGAAGTGGTGCATCACAGGTGTAATTTATCTCTGATTAATTTATAAACAGTATGAATGGTGGAGGCATGATCCATACAGTATCTGTGAAATACAGCACTAGACCTGCAGAATGGATGAATGTTTTAATTTCTCTGACAAACCTATGTGTGGTAAGGAGCTTTTTAGAGAAAACTGCTCACTTCAGTTGACTCTGGCTTCCCTCAATGTAAATATTTAAGATAGCTAGCAGAACAGATATATTCACCTATTTTGTTCCTCCACAGTCACTTTACATTAGGTTGTAGTAGCAGTGGCATTCACAGTCTCTTTCTCCTCTACATGTTATTCACAACTGTGTTTAGTAATATCACACCTGTACTATCACATCCTTTCACTTGTGCTTTCACCTTTCCAGAAGCAGCATGAAAGGACATTCATGGTTCAGCACTGACAGCAGTTTTGTCACAGCACCAGAGACCTTGATAAGTCCTAATTTAAAGCATGAAAAGCAGCAAGTCTGCTTTTGTTTCCAGTTCTTTTGTTCACTTGGACGGGTGGAAACAATGATCCTGATCATCCAAAAGGGGCCTTCCATACCCATTGAAGATGGAGTTAGAACCAGGTCACTGGCTGCATTGTGCAGCTCCAGCATGGATCTTCACTTGATTAACTCAGCAAGCCACCAGGAGCTGAATTTGTGAAGAATTATGTCCCTGTAGAACCCCACAGTTTGAGAAGCAGGCTGAGTGCCACTGCAATCTGCTTGTGGCTGCTTGTGAGCCCCAGCCAGGTCAGCCTGCCTTGCCTCCTCCTCGGGGGAATTTGCCTGTCTGAGGCTGTGCTTGCAGGAGTGAGGGAGGAGTCCTCTTCCTTCATTGAGGTTCTGATATCAGATACATGTGCAAAGACAATTATTTTTCAGTGAAAAAAAAATCCCATGGAACATTGAATTCATTTCCTAAGTTCACTTTTTAGTAATGCAGCCTTAAATTTTGACATTCATCCCTGGGCACAGAGGAATTTTTATATAAGTATGTTCAGTGTTTTATTAGCAGAAAGCCATGGACAGAAAAAAGTCTTCAGTTAAAATTGAGACCTAAACAAAGCTTTATTTCTTTAAAATTTGCTTTTAACTGACTGACAGGATTTAAAAGTAACTACTGTCAGTACTCCCTGTCTTAAAATTATACTCTTTTATTTCAGGCTGCATGGCAAAATTAGTAAGAAAGGACTGCCTGGGGGGAACAATAATTATGCTGTATGAGACAGATCAAGCCAGATTTCAAACACACACTAGAAAAGGGCAGAAAAATGTCAGCAGCTATACATATTGTACAGCACGATGGCAGAAGTTAAGCTATCCATTTCTTTGCATTTCAACTGTGTCCCTAAGCTTAAAATAAAAATGAGTCTTTAATCCTAAGTAAACGGTGTGCCAATTATCCTCAGCATAATTTTTTAGAGTGAGCTTATCCAGTTTGTCTTGCTGTCACTGGAATCACTATTTATTAACTGCTAGATTAACTTCTGAAATTGTTGAAAACAAGCTCAAGTATTCTAGAGCAATTACAGATTTTATCTGAGTAAATGATGCCTGACATGGTACCAGCAAACTATTGAATAATACAGATAAAATGTTGTGCAATTATAAAAAGTTCATTGTTATAAAATACCAATCAGATTTAGAAAACTGCTTCTTATAAAACTACTACAAAAGTTTTCAACCTGCTATTTGTAAAACACACTATTACTGTATGCCTCAAAAAATAGTGTCACAGACTCCTAGTCTGCTTTACAGGTACACCTAGCATTTTCTGAGTAAAAAGTACTCAGATCATCAGGTATAATGATAAACATTCACCATTCAGATGAAAATTTGCACTTAGATCTAAGTCCAACCTGCAATGAAAGCACTACTTTCCTAACTCCAAATATTACTTGGAATTTATGTATTCATGCATAGGTACTTAATTTACTGTATATATCACGTCACTGTCCAGAGCAGTAACAGCCTTTTTCAAGACAGAATTCCCAGATTCCCTTTTCACAGAATCACTTAATTAACTAGGTTGGAAAAGACTTTTGAGGTCATCAAGTCCAGCCTATAATCTAACACCACCTTATCAACTAAACCATGGCAGAACCTCCTAAATAATTTGAAATCTAAATTTGTTTAAGCAAAGTCCATATTAAGATGCTTTGGTGAGTTACTAACTGACATTTTGAAGAGTGAAGTGCTTTGCCAAATCAGAGATGTGAGGCCTCACCCTTCTCGCAATGAAATTTTTTCTGGTGACTTTGGTGGGAGATGATACAGACCTGTTATTTGGAGTACCTTTGTTTCCATGATGCAAGAAACATCGATGCAGATTTTTTATGCTTTTGTTGATCTAGGTGTTAAATCTGTAGACAGGTTTGCACCTGCAGACACAGTGAAGGGTAGATATAAATAACCTCTGAACTCCTGTGTAAGAGGGTATGCACACCACTGGTTTTGCTTTCCCTACTTCGTGTCAATCCTGTCTGGTCACAAGCAGGGAAGAGAGGCTGGCTATGGTTTTTCTTGCCCTCTTTGAGTGCCTTACTCTTGAAAGACTTTGCTAAGTACAGAATAGGAATCATTGCTAGAACGGGGCTCCTAAAAGTAGTGACATGGGGGCACAGCTGGAAGCAACACACACACACATGCCCATCAACAAACCACAAAGGCAAATTACCTGCCTATTGAGTATTGCATTTCTTTAAAATATACTTTTCAGGAACTTGGAAGTGTGTACAGTGTCCTGGCTGCCATTTTAAATGTGGGTAACATCGAATTTTCTGCAGTAGTATCTGAACATATGATTGACAAGAGCAACATTTCCAATCCAGTAGCCCTTGAGAACTGTGAGTTGTTTTCTTGATTTAACATTGTTTTTCTTTCGTGTTTTCATAGCAAATTTATTTTATCGTAAGAGAGGTATGAATGAAACTGTATTCACATGGGAATTTTGCAAGAATAATTAAAAACTGAAGGTAGATTAATTCTAAGCCCACCTGGATTCAAATGTAAAAAAGGAAATATTTCCATGTTATGCATCTTATTTGACTAACAAGTTCACTGGCGTACAGGAAACATGACTAATACTGCAGATGCTTGAAAAAATCTTTGGAATTTTTCCAAGGTTATATGAACATTTGATGGAGAATCTGATTAACGCACTGAATAGTTTTTTCCCAGTTTCTTTCTCAGCTGCTCATTACTTGTTCCCCACATGTGCCTGTGGAAACACGGCTGACTAATTCTTTGGAAGGGATGCCTTACATTATAAGCTGCTGGGAGGTAAAGGAGGCAAAGGGGCAAAGATTCTCCAGAAATTTGCTACACTTTCTCAGAAATTACACTGGGGGAGATAATGAAGTCTTCATGCTATCTTCTTGTATGTTTTGCCATAGAAAAATACTGTGTAACTGGGAAAGAAGCACTCCTTTTTTGGAGCAAAGGGAGAACAGCAGTGACTTTTATGAGTGGGTTATAACAGAGAGGGGTATTCACACCTCACAGCTTCTTACATAGTCACCTTCCAAACTCTGTCTCTGAGCTGTGCCTCTGACATTCCTTCCCAGGTGCATCCCTGCTGTGTATCCAGGCAGATGAACTGCAAGAGGCCCTCACCTCCCACTGTGTAGTGACTCGAGGAGAAACAATTATTCGTCCAAACACAGTGGAAAAAGCCACTGATGTCAGAGATGCCATGGCCAAAGCCCTGTACGGGCGCCTCTTCAGCTGGATAGTCAATCGCATCAACACTCTACTCAAACCTGACAAACACTTAAGGTAAAAGATTTTGCAGAATAAAGAGATTTTTTTCTGTGGGAATAATATTGTCTTACACAAGAGCATTTAGTGATGTTCTTTTTCTCAGATACTTTTTCATTATGATCCCACCATCTCGAAAATGCTTTGTCCTGTTCTTAGTATATAGTGAAGATACAGTAGATATGGTTGGCAAAAACATCTGGTGTTTTCCTGTTGATCTTTACTAAGTTAACCCTGTCTTTTTCTTTTGTATTTGTAACCCTTTTAACTTTTAACCCGTTTTTTTCTTTTGTATTTTTTTCAATGCAAACTTTTGATATTCATCATGTTGATTACATAGGTCAAATTCTGCTCTTATTTCCACTGATGCTGTTGCTTTTGTCACTTTTGTTATGAGCATGGTTCTATGTATGTGTGGGAATAGTTTTCAAACACATTTACTGAAGGTATTGTCCATTTTACACTTACAAGGTGACATTTTAAGCAACACATCAGTAGCAAGTAGCTTTAGTTTGCAGATTTGGATTTCCTGGTTTTTTTTTTCTTCTTAAACATCAGGAGAGCCAAGGTTCCAATCCTAAAATTTTCTAAACTTTTAAGTATTTTATTACAGCAAAGCAATTATAAACAGAACTTTAATCAGTAAGTGATAGGATAAAATCCATGATAGATGGGGCAGCCTGTGTGCTCTCTCACTTGTCTGTTACAGAGCCCTTTTCAAACTGAATACTTACCTATTATGCTGGTGAGGAGGGAGAAAATTCAACCTGAAGTGCTCACTGTAAAAAAACACCAGACAACTTTTGCTTGATTTTGTGGTAGTAAAATAATCTGCATTTTCTGGTTTTATGTAACTGACTCTGAAAAAGGAATGGAGCAGATAAATTTCAGCAATGTATTCGTAAAAAATGTAATTTTGAGACAGATCAAATAGTCACCAAATTCAGATCCCTCTTCAGTAAAACGCTTCCTTTTTGGAGATGGACTTCACTGAGAGGTTTAAGTACTATTCATGAATGTCTTAAGGCTGATTCTTAATTTCTGATTTCCTAAATTTCCTAAGCCAAAAATGGTTTCAGACAGCCCCTCAAAGAGGTTTTATAGAGAGAATGTGATTTATATTTTACTTGTCTAGAAAAGACACTAATGTCAGCCTCCCTTTGTTATAAAATTATATCCTCATCATTTTTTGCTTCAACAAATAAATATTAGAGCTTTTGTCCAGCTGCAGAAGTGATCACGTATCTTCAGTATGCCCTACTTAAAATATCAAGCCAAAGTTTTTCCAGTGCTTCTCTGGAATTTAATTGGTAATTTAAATTCATACCACACCCCAGTGTATAAAGTAGTTATTTAGCTGCATAAAAGGTCTAGCTAGTCATTCTTTTTTACTTTAATGTTAAACTAAGCAATTTTAATTGTCATGAGTAAATAATATGAAGAAATAATACTTAATGACAACAGTCTTTAATTTCAGGATGGTGGTGAGTAACGCCTGTGTTACTACAAGAGAAACAAAAAGAACTGCATGTTCTTTCTGTACTGTAGTCAGCTTTTCAGAATAATTACTTACAAATATTAGTGTAAAAATAAAAATGTAAATCCCCTATTCATTTCTCAGTTGACTTGGTTGCTGTGTGATTCAGTATATCTGGTCTGCATTGCAGTAAACTTTGAATTGATCTGCATTTATGTATTTCAAGCTAACAACTATTGTCATTTTAAGAGATATCTGGTTCAGCAAAACTTATCCTGCGTAACTGGTGTACAGATTTGGTCCATGATTTCCTTTTGTGATATAGTACTGAAGGTAGTTAATGTAAAATAAAGACACAACATTGAAAAGTGTATTTCATCTTTGCAGTGAAAACGATGATGGCTTGAATATTGGAATTCTTGACATCTTTGGCTTTGAGAATTTCAAAAAAAATTCCTTTGAACAACTGTGTATCAACATTGCCAATGAACAAATTCAGTTCTACTTCAATCAACATGTCTTTGCCTGGGAACAGGTATGTGTTGGTTATTTTGATGATGCTTTTGTATTACTGAACATATAAAACCTTGTCTCAGGGAACTACATTGTTCCTTCTCCATAACAGCTTGTGAATAGCAGATTATAAAAAAAATTAAGTATGTTTTCCATGAAGAAATGCTTGCTATTTGCAAGTAAAATGCCAACATAAAATGCTTGAAACTTGAAATTTACTAGTAACTAAGCAACATAACACTGGGATAATCTGATAGATGCAAATGCAATGTTGTTTTCTTGAGGAATAATGAGTGTTATAACATGTCATTCTCTAGTAAAAAATAAACGAGTGGTAACAAAATTTTGAAAGTGCAGTGTTCGTAATAGTTTACTAATAAGCATAATGAACACTGAAATTCCATTATTAAAAACTGGAAATGTCACAATTTTTTTGTTTTTCTTGAGAAACTAGATCATCTCAGCTAAATAATGATGGATTTAATTTAAATAATTTATTGTAAAGCAGAGAAAAAAGTTTATGAATTTGAAGAGGAGAGGGAAAAACCTCAAAAAATCATCTCAGCTTTGTCAGTAATTCCAGAACAATTAAATTAACCACCTCTAAATTGCTATTCATTATTGTTATTTGAAGAAATAACACATTCAGGGGAAAAAATGATCTTGCTGAAACTTGAAATATTTCAGAATTCTCTATGGCAGAACAGTCAGAATTCATACCATAGGCGAAACTATACTTTTGCTGTTTTACTGAAATTATTGGTGTTTATAATACATGGATAAAATTCCCCCGAATTGTAATTTTAATTGTAATTTAGTAGAAACAGAGTATTTGTCAGTGTTGATCACTGTTTGTTTTAAGGATGAGATAGATACCAGTTTGGAATGTGTCCATGTATGCAGATGTGTGCAAGCATATACCTGCATGTGTCAGTCTAGAGGTGTATATATTTATATGTATTATGAAAATTCTTTTTTTATGGCTCAATGTTTTATCCTCTTCCTGATTATTTCAGGAAATATTGTCTTGTAGTCTCGTATCTTGTAGTTGTTTTTATAGATTTATGTGCAAGACTGTTGACACAAGTGTTTCCTTGTTTTCAATGTCATCTAAAAGCCAGAGTAAATTTAACTAGATCTACTGTAATTAATTAGGCATCTTCTTTCCAAAGTACACAAGTTCTCAAGAGAAGGGCACTTGGCTATTGTTGTTTCTAACAGCTGGGAGATGGAAATAGCACAGACTGCAGCAACAATATTTATTCCTGTCAAACCCAGGCACTGACCAGGTCCCATGGACTTGCATATGTCCACTTTGCTTAAATGCTCCCTAACTTGAGCCTCCTGTGCTAAGTTTAAGCCTTCCTTGCTCCAGACTTTTCCCCTCGTCTCAAGGACCTGGGATTCCCAGTCAAGGCTGATGCAGAGAAGTGGCTGAATATCTCAGCCTTTTCCATGTCATCCACAAACTTGTTCAGCAGCAGGACCACATTCTCCCTAATGGCCTTTTGTTGCTGAGGGACTGGCCTTGGCTTTCCTAGCCCTATTCCTCTACACCCAAATACTGTCTTAATGTTCCTTCTCTTTTTTAATTAGAGTTGAATTCAGTGTAATCTGCCTTTACTTGTTTCTAGGTATCCTGTTACAGAACTTTATAGGCAAGACCTATATTAATGTAGAGGTTTGTGGTGTCACCATGTAGTGGGAACAGTTTGCTCTCTTTCATGTGCCTTGCTGCACCATGGTCAGGGTGGTTATTCTGCTACTGAGCAGATGAGGGGAAAAATAACTTCTTATTTTGACACTATATAGTTTGCCCATTTTTCCCTGTAGGAAATTAGTACAACTACAGGCTCTATGGAAGGGGAAGATAATCCTTATTTACAGAATCTCTAAGTACATCAGTTTTACCCATTTTCATTCATTCTCTCATAGATTTCATTGACTCACAGATACATAGAATGCACCATGGCATGTGTGAGGGGGTGTGTGCAAATGGGCTGGCCAAGAAAATTTGTGAGTGATGTATAGAAAAATGGACACCAGCTGACAAGTCACCATGTCTGTTAGGTTCTTCTTGCTGAAATAGCTTTTGGGCATATCTTTTACTGCCTTTAGTAATTGCTCTTTGCCTCAAACCCTTTTTTACTTCGTCCATAATCTTTAGGCAAGGTCACTATCTGGCTTTACTTGTTTGGAATATATACATTTTTATGCCTACAGTCCGTTTCCTTGGTGGGCTCATAAGAAATCATGTGTGATGTGCTATAACCTCACAGTCACACTCCTGCTGTCAGGTTTAGGGGGTGTTCCACTTGCTAACTCTCTGCACTGTGTTCTTATGTAAGTGAAGGCCGCCTGTTCTTGATGTAAGGAACTCTTTGATCAATTTTACTGTTATGAACAAGAGTTCTTTATTCAAATCACAGGCTATCACACAGCTATTCTTATAACACTGTTTTTTCTGATGGTTATGTGCACATTCCCATTCATATTTCATTTGTAACAGTCCTAATATTTCTATTACAAGTGTCCACATCCAGCCTGTAATACCAACCAAGTGACTGTCTACCTTAATTTACATCAAACCACTACATAAGATTATATCAAACTTCCTTGTAATTACCCTGTAGCAGTCTACAAAGATATTACTACAGCAGTGCAGAAGGAGCTATATAGATTAAGTTCGTGCAAGTGTGGGTGTAAATCTCCCCCTTTCAGAGATGGAAAATGAGAAATGTGTTACTCTGCATCACAACCCAATGGCACAGAATGATTTGTGGTATGATTCATAGTCATTATAAGACATCACTTTTCACTTACTTATTACATGGTTGTCCCAGTTTTACATCACAAAAACAGCCTTTGAGAAAGCAGGTGGTTTCAGAATCTTTTCTGTTCACTGTAAGAACTCTCCTGTGCTGACATCAGTAATGTACTTTAATTGTAAATTAAAATAAAAATATCACTGACATAAAAAACAAACAATAGGATGACCTCTGCCCTTTGCTGAAGTATCTGCCTGACTTTACAAATTACTTCATATGCAAGGGTTTGTGTCTCAGGCTCTAAAAGACAGAAGTTATGTTTATGATAAGACTGATGGCAGAAGTCACCAAGACCTTAGTGTTGACTTTCCATTAGCCCTGACTGTTGTGCTGCTGGAACTATCCTGTAACTGGGGACCCAGGCCAGTGTCTCTTCACAGCCCTGTGCAGTGCCTGACAGACATGTCAGGTAACCTGTGCTACCTCAGAAATCTGTAACACAACCCTGCATTGAACCCTGTAGATCTACACAAGAAAGACTGAAGAATTTACATCCTTTTACACTTCCCTCAAGAGAAATAAGATGTACAGATACATTGGGTTTTTTTCATTCCTCTCCCTATTTTCCCATGTACAATATCATATCACATGCAATTTGATGAAATTTGACATATCTGGTGGAAAGTTGAGGCCTAAATCAGTTGATTATAGTTTAGTTTGTCATTAACCCATGTTCACCTAGTAAGTAGTGATTATGTCATCAGAAAAGAGGAATCATATTTTGGCAACTTGACAAATGAAGCCAAGTAGTAAATACACTCATAAGGCTGAATTGTACTTTCAGTGTTGCAGGTGACATTGTTTTACCATTGTCAGTGGTCTCTTTTCTATATCTGAATTGGAAAAGTGTTCACTGTTCTGCTTTCCTTGGAAGGCCTACAAAAAAAGAAAAAAAAAGATAGATAGAAAGATAGAAAGATAGAAAGATAGAAAGAAAGAAAGAAAGAAAGAAAGAAAGAAAGAAAGAAAGAAAGAAAGAAAGGAAGAAAGAAAGAAAGAAAGGAAGAAAGGAAGAAAGAAAGGAAAGAAAGAAAGAAAGGAAGAAAGGAAGAAAGAAAGGAAAGAAAGAAAGAAAGGAAGAAAGGAAGAAAGGAAGAAAAAAAGGAAAGAAAGAAAGAAAGGAAGAAAGGAAGAAAGAAAGGAAAGAAAGAAAGAAAGGAAGAAAGGAAGAAAGGAAGAAAAAAAGGAAAGAAAGAAAGAAAGGAAGAAAGGAAGAAAGAAAGGAAAGAAAGAAGCCACAGTAGTGACAGGGGTAGAAAAAAGGAACCCTGGTACTATCACAACCTAAGGCCCAGGGTGTCAGCTAGAGTGGAGTGTCTGTGGGTCAATATGGAGAACTCAGGTCAAAATTATGATAATTTATTGGTGACTTAACGTTTGCATTTGAGAATGAAGGTTTTTAGGTCTGAATGCAGTCTCCTTTCACTAATTTAACAGAGACTGAAGTGGGTATACAGTTTAAGATAAAGGTAGTGTAGATTCCCAGTAGTCAATGGAGACAAATAGATATATCCCTGTCTCTACTGACTGGGGAGAGAATGTGGCCTCTCAACTAAGTCACTGCTTTTAGTTTTGCTAGCAGAAGGGGGTTTTTTTGGTTAATATAAAGCAAAACAGAACTTTTGGACCTTCAGTCCTGTCCTTCAAGGTGTTCCCCTTACATATTGGATACTGATGTGAGTTAATTTCTGTCAACTCCGTGATCTGCAAGTCACATTGTCCAGCAAGACAGCCCTCTCATTCCTTTCTCATTTGCCATTCCCCCATAAGAAGTAAAAGGTGTAATGGCAGATAGCTAAAATATTTTGGAAAGTAGTAAGTTTGCTGTCAGTTGGACAGATGATTTTTTGCATCAAATGTGTGCTATGTTTATTTTACATTCTCATGACAATTTAATCTTCTAGTTTCAGCTGGAAAGGTTCCTTCTGAGTAAGTCTCTGGTGTCCTCATTTAAACCAAAGTGTCATCATAAAATGTTCTCAGCAAAATGGCATTACTTTATTAAACATGAAGACCATTTCCTAATGCATGTAATATTTTTTGTTACCATTGAAACTAGGTGGTACAAGCTAATGTTGCATCATTTTGATCACAGGAAAGATACCAAGTAATACTCAGATGAGATGGCAGCCCAATTCATAGTGTACCTCAATTATTCCTTTTGACATCCCATCCACAGGAATACCTTTTAATGGATTATGCTTTAGAATTTCAAAAAGTAGCTATTTTGCGGAGCTTTGATGTCCCAGAACATCACAGGAGATTACAAAATCCTGTAGCTGATTCATCTTACTAATTCAAATATGCAAGGGTTTCATTACAGTTTTATGATGTCCATCGTTAAAGCTTTTGTACTTGCTACTTGTATCCTAATGGTGTGATTGAAACCAGCACTGCATCAGGAATGGTAGTACAGAATCATTTCTGAGTCATCTGTCACACTGGTGCCTGGCTTGGTCATCAGCTGTCCTTCAGGAGCCCGTGGGAAGTGATGGAGGGAGCTCCTTCAAATCCTGCTGGGCAGATGGCAGCATTTCCAAAACTGTCAGGGGTGACACTCCTTCAGCTGTCAGGGCACAAAGGGGACAAACTGCATGGTCACATACACTGCAGGCTGGAGGTCAGGCCTGTGTGCTGCCCAGGCAGGGAGGGGAGCACATGTGACTGTTACAACACAGTAGTACAGTCACTAAGAGTTCCTTTCTTTTTCAAGGAGAACACTTTCATCAGCTCTCTAAACCAGCCTCTCTCACAGGCAGCTGAAGTTGGAAAAAGTTTATGATTTGACATGATGGTTGTGAGAGCTTGTTTGAGGATGTCTGAGTGCCACAAAAGCACTCTCCTCTGACAGATCCATCAGGAGCAGCCTCTTTCCCTTGTCCCCTTGATCAGGGCACTCTGGATAATCCTGAGCAGTAACAGCTGGCTCCAGGAATATCTGTGTGTCAGGGCAGCCCTCAGTCAAACTGCCCCTACACCCGTGTTATCTCTGGGAGATAACACAGACTCATTCCCTTTCTGCCACCAGCTCCTACAGGTATATAATTAACTTCTCACCTATATCAGTGATACATTTATTACTCTCCTGTCCTGTCCTGCTACTCAGGTCATTGATTAAAATAAAAAGCAAAACTCCACCTGTCCACTGCTTCAGGGGAGACATGAATGAGGTTAACATTATGTGTCTCAAATGAGGAGCCCTTGTGGGGCTGTAGGTGAGATTCTTACTGATTACACATTTGTATGGTGTATAAACTGAATTATAACCTATCATTAGAGTGAAGAGTGTCCTGGGAAATTACATCTGGATACTGGAAGGGTTTAGGTACATATTTTGTGTCCTCTTTCAAATGGATCAGCAGGTTTTTATTTATGCCTGTATTTTTAGACCAGTCTTATTGATTTTATGCTTTTTGCTGTCTCTCTGAGATTAAGAGGTATTGAAACGGGTGCTTTTCTGTTGTATATGAAAGTGAACTTCTTTTTTAAATGCTCCATGTGTTGCCTTCTTCACTCATTCAGACTCAAGTGAATGACACATAAGGAGGGGTCTTCCAAGGTTAGAGGTCTTTGAACTCATTAATATTAGCCATCATTCATTCTTGTGACACTCTTCTCACAATGAACTCAGGATGCCAAAACTGTGACATTAACACCATACAAGAACACAACAGTTACAAAGTTCTATCCTGTGGCAGAGGGATGATTTTTAAAGCAGATCAAAAGCTCTGTGTTTCACAGTACAGCCTGCACAGGACTGAAGGCAGCCCTGGCACAAACAGGAGCATTATTTGGTGGATAACTGTTCCTGCTTTGCCTAATGCAAGCAAAAATAATGGAGGGTGGCAGTCCCTAGAGAAACCTTCTCTTGGTAAATCTGCAGCTGTCTTCTGCCTTGCTAAAGGATTAAGGAAGGTCATTCTTATGTTCTCCAGCTATAATCGGAACTGTATTCAAGATAAAACCATCGCAACACACTCTGGAAACGTTTGTTATTTGTTTTTCTTGGTCTGGGAGGAATCCAGAGATATTTGCAGTCTTCAGGAGAAAAACAGCCAGGCCAAACCAAACAAAAAAGCAAAAAAAAGTAGTCCATCCCACCAGCTTTTTTGTTGTTTTTAAATTTTGGGGAATACCTTTCTGTAGTTCCCTACAAGGAGCGAAAATATGTTTGAGGCAATTCTGAGGCAATTTATTTAATTCTTAGGAAGCATGTACACAATCCTTTAATTTTTAGAAAGTGTGTGCACCTTTCTTCTCCACGTAAGAATTTTTCCAGGTGTTTGAGGAGGGTGATCAAACAAGTAAAGCCACTGGAACCTGTAGTCACTGCTGTAAATCTTAGCCATCACTTAGATCTGAGCAATGAATTGGGAAATATAAATATAACTCTAAATCATTAAGAAATTTTCTACATTTCACACCAGGGAAATAGGCCCTGAGGTTTCTATATGCAAACAACATAGTTTATCTAAAGAAACTCTGTTTCTTTAATTCTTGCTATTCCTGTAAAGTATCTTACTTTACCAAATATGCCATAGGAGTATTGAACTTACATATTCAAAACCAAAATCCCAGCTGACATCTGTTTCTGCAAAACCTTGATGCCTTTAGCCCTGAGGCACACTTTCTCAATGTAGTTTTAATTTGCTGCAATTGACAGTTTGTGAATTATTTTCTGTAGTGGTTCTGTGTACAGACAAAGCATGCCTTCTGCTTCTTGCTGCAGAATGAATACCTTTATGAAGGTGTTGATGCCAGAGTTATAGAATACGAGGACAACAGGCCCCTCCTGGATATGTTCCTGCAGAAACCAATGGGTTTGCTGTCTCTGCTGGATGAGGAAAGTCGATTCCCACAGGCAACAGATCAGACACTTGTGGGTAAGTATGTGGTTCATTTCACAGTTTTACAGCCTGTCTTCTGTTCAATTTCTGTTTGGCATGTGCAGTTCAGACTACATGCTAGTTATGCTTTTAGTGAGCCCCCATTTCAGTGTCTCAGTGTGTTTGAGGGAGACTTACATGCTGGGATAGTTGTGTCCTTGAGGTTCGTAGAGAAACATCAAGAGTACAAATGAACCTAAGCTGCTGATCCAGGTTTCAAGTTTTCCCACCTTCAGGAATTTTTTTTGCTGCAGAACTTGAAAATTAAAGATCAAACTGAATTAAAACTCTAGATTCATAGACCAAAAACACTGTCTGCAGAGTTCAGTCATGTTCAGCTCTGAGATTTTTGATGAGCAGTACCTGAGCAGGAGGTTTGATACTTTTTAAGAGTAATGACTGCAAACATGCTTCAGTGCCTTTCAGCAGATTATGCTTTCTGAATGTTTTCTATTCACAAATTAAAATTAAAACACCTAAAGTCATTGTGATTCAGATCCTGAATATTTCAGTGCTGAATAGCTGCAATTACCATTGACTTCATTATTTCAGTGGTATTTCTGTGCAGATGAATCTTGGGTTTACTCATTTTTGAATGTGCAAAGTGTCAGATTAGAGTTTTAGCCAGTCAGAAAACCTAATAACATCCAGTAACAATGCCCATGTTAAAGCAGTTATATGAGCTTGTTGTTCTTTTATCTTCATGCTTTTTAGTCTGCAGTACAGAAGCACTCAGTCAATCAGTAAATGTTTCATCACAACTCCTCAAGGAATCCTTAGGAAAGATTTCTGCATTGTTTCATATATTTAGATCAAAATCTTGGAAAGACAATCCCTGGAAGTGTTCAGAACACATATGGATATGGCACCTGGGGACATGGCTTAGTGGTGAACAGAGTGGTCTTGAGTTAAGGGTTGGACTCAAGATCTTAGACATCTTTTCCCACCTTAATGATTCTATGATTCCATGATTTTCTGAGGTCACACTTTAAAAAATTGGAACAAAGTAAGTGACTTGTCCAAGAGCTCCCATATTCTCTGTCCAGTATCTTTTGTTACAAGACCATGATGGTATCTCTGTCCTTGAAAGCATCAGTGTCTGTTTTGTGCCTCTGCATTGGCTGAGAAGTCAGGAAATATCCTTGGAGGGATACAGCTTCAGAAGAAAATGATTATACAGCAACTCCAGTAAGATAAGCTATGTGTTCCCTTTCAGAAAAATTTGAAGATAATTTGAAATCAAAATATTTTTGGCGACCCAAAAGAGTGGATCTGACCTTTGGAATTTATCATTATGCAGGAAAGGTAAGATACCTGATGGTCTTAGCTGGGGATTGTGGAATGTTAGTGCTGGAAAGAAGTAGAAGAGGTCACCTGTGTTGATTCTCAGCAGTTGTCTCTTCAGTCCAGATATGGAAATGCTGGTAGTGCCTTACACATAAAAAGTAAATTGAAAAATTATTATCCCTTTTTTTTTAAAAAAAAAGCAATAGCAGGAGTGTATTTTTCTTAAATGTCACCAGGTAAATGAACTGACTGTAGTATAGAAGACCCAAAACATAATTGATATGTAATGCAACTCAGTGCTCTTCCCCTTATTCCTCAAAGTCCTGCACCGTGCTTGTTCCCACTATTTCTAACCATGACCCAGCTCCATTCTTTCTACTATCTCCTACACACCATCAGCCTTTCTAAGGTCTGTACTTTGCCATCAGCCAGACAGAGAGTGCAGGCCCTGCTTCCTGCTTCATTCAGTGAGCAGCATCCTTCCTTCCCATGCCGGGTGACTGTGCCCTGCAAGCACAGGAGGAGCTGCTGTCACACCCACTCTGGTCACCTGAACCTTGCTGTGGGGAAGCAGGAGATCCCACCTCCTTCTCAGCTCTTTTAAAGGGTACAGACAGAGTGAGCACTGATGTCTCACATGGGAAACCACGTTGGGTCTGTGCAGTGCTGGAGCAGCTGGCCTGGGAAGGGACAAATACTGCCCATCAGCTGATGGAAAGTGCCTTACCCCTTATGTAAGACAGCCAGCTACAAAGAGCCTCTTTTAACTCCTCTGAATCTCATCTCCAGCTGAGTTGCACTTCACCAGCATAGCATAACTCACTGCAAGGAGTAGAAAGCCAGGTCTCCCTCTACCATTCCTGGTACCAGCCACTGAAGATGGGGAATTACACTAGTGTCCCATCAGTGTTCAACAAACTCTTTCATTAGAAGTTTCTTCTGCTGTTTAACTTGTGTCTCCATTGTTGCCATGTAAATTCATTACCCCTAGTGCAGTTTACTGTGGAAGATGAGAACAATTTATTTCCTCTTCCTTTACAAGTCTTTTTCATCTTCTAAGACTTGTTGTATTGTGATGGCTTTTTCTAAATTATGTACCCCAGTATCTTCTATCCTTCTTGACAAGTCAAGTTTTCTTGTGAATCCTTTAGACATTGAGATAGAACCCTGAATTTACATTCTGAATTAGGTACACCATTCTTGGAATTTTTGGGTTGATTTCAATTGCCACTATGCAGTTTGTAATTCTGCGAACTTCCTTTACAACTAATACAGATATCCTTAGGAAGAGGAGTGTTGAGTCCTGGGTCCAGTAGAGCATAATATAAATAGCACAGAAAGATTGTACAGTCATGTGGGTAATCCTGTGTGATGTGGTTGAAATCAAGTGCATTTTTAATTGTGCATTACCACATGTACAGGTCTAAAGGAGGACTGCAATACACTGGTCCTGGTGATAAATCCACACAAGTTAAAACGACTACCTGCACTAGGAAAAAAAAAATGTCTCAAGCTACTTTGGAATGATAGATTTGCTTTTAGTGATTTGCAGCATATCTCAGCATTTAAAAGATAGAATTTTCAGTGATTAAAAAAAGACTAGAAGTGAGAGTGAGCCTGATGGCTGAAAAACTGTTTGTGTATCTTGATATAGTAAAAGTCCTGTTCCAGAAAGCTTAAATTTACAATTACTTTTCAAAACCCAAGAAGATGTATAAATGCACTTTTTAAACAGGTTCTATATAATGCAAGTGGATTCCTAGCCAAAAATAGAGATACTCTGCCAGCTGATATTGTGCTGCTACTGCGATCATCTGAAAACAACCTGACGCGACAGCTGGTAACTCACCCTCTCACAAAAACAGGTACTGCTCTTGGGGTGATCTTCTTAGTTTTCTCCAGCCTTCATGATGACCACTGCCAGGTTTCATGTCATCAATATGATTCATTGATGACTTTATACATTTTGTGGCTTCACTTTCCAACCATGGAATCTATACTCAATGGAGCTGCAGCCATCTCAAGCTGCAGGGGAGGGACTGGTCTGGTCAAGTGCCAAGGAAGTGGCAGAGACTTCTTTCAGAGTCTTCAGGGTAGGGGATCAAGGCAGGGAGTGGAGTGCATCTCTTGAGTTGAGGATTGAACAGGAAGCATGAGGTAAGTCACTGTCCTGTTTTGGACAGGAAATATATAAATTGCCTCAGTGCAATTTATCTCTAAGTGGTAGAGAACAAAAGTTGGGGCTCCTAACATCTGCTGCAAAGACTGAGAAGACACTCCTCTAGAACTTTCAGTCTTAGAGTTCTTTACAATAGGTAATTGATGTGGTTCTTGTAGTAAGCTCTTCCTCAAGAAATGTGTAAGTAGAGGCGGAGGAATAAAACTAGCTCAACAAAATTTACTCCTAAATTGCACCTTATTTGAGCTATGTCCTTGCAAAGTATCCTACCTTCCACTGCAGGATGATGGGTAAGTCTCCTTACAACCAGTTTGTTGTTGTGTTGTAGTACTCCCTGTGTGATGGCACTGATGCCATACAGTAAGTACTTTACAACATTACTCCCTTGTACAGCTACATGGGAGACATATTTTTAGCAGAACAGAAAAGCTAAATTGGAAGAGCCTAATGGAAATGAAAATGTTATCATAACTTACAGAAGCTGAGGGTTTTGGCAAGGCTTCTGTTCTTTACAAAGGGAGCTTTGCTAATAGAATGCAAAATTTGGTCTTGGAATTTTATTTTAAGTGAGTATTCCTGTGAAAGCACAGAGCTCAATGCCCTTGCCTGAACTTTTTGACTTGCTAATATCTGCTAATATACTAAATTATAATTTCCATAGAGTCCAAGTAAACATCCAAGTACTTCCAAGGACTGATCCCAAGTCTTAATGTTTTGCAAGATGCTGAAGGACTAAAACAGACTCTGAAGGCTGTTTTAGTCCTCCTGTTAAATATTGTGAAACGCTGCGTGCAGCATTTCAAAACTGACTCAAAACATCCAGCTATAGCCAACTAAAAATTAGGTTTCTGATCCCTGTTTTTTATCTAGAATCCAAGTCATTGCAGATGTTTACCCAAAGTCCAACCCATCTTTCCTATCTTGGGTGTTTCTCTTGGGATGGGAAAAATCTCCTCTGAAGGTTTCTCTCTCCACTGAATACAGCAGGGATCCTGTAGACACCTCACTTTCAGATAGCTAAAGTCAGCAGTGGGTAAAACTTTTTCCTTCCCTTCCTGTGATATTCAGCTGAACCCCAGGGAGGTTTAGGCCTTGATATCATCACATAATACCAGATGCATTACCATGACACACATTTGCATCTGTTACTCCAACTCTTATCCACCTCTTCCTGAAAGTAACTGCGCACAGAGAGATATAGGCTCTCCCAGTGGAGAGGGAGATCCCAGAGGTGTTATGTTATTAGCAGATGCAGTAGTGACATGCAGCAATGGTTAGAGTTTATCAACACAGAGGGACATGATGGAAAGCTCAGTAGAATTGTCATTATTCCTTGTAAAGACCATGTTTGTGTAAAGCATGCCAATGCACCTAGTCCTTCAAAGTCATCATAATGAAGGTATTGCTTGACTTAGAATTTCACAGTTAGAACCTTAAGACTTTGTCTGTGCTAGTAAACCAAACAGAGCCAGTGAAGAGTAGCTGAAACATTCCCACAGGGCTGCTCATTCTGATTAATGATTAGAATGCCTCCCTGGGTCAGTTCTGGTCCACGTCAGCTGGTAGCCTCCCAGGAATACCCAGCCACACTTCAGAGAAAGGACAGGGTAGTGATGGTTTCCAGCAAGCTCTGTGGAAAGATATAACCTTATTTTTACCAAGGGGTTGAAAGAGTAGTGAAGAGTAGAGTTTAGGTGTATAATCTTGAGTCATCTCACGTCACTTTTCCTCAGGGCTAGAGGAGGATATTAGCACATTTTTCTTATAACTAATATGTAGCATTAGAACTAGAATAGTATAATAACATTCTTAGGGTAAAGCAACATGGATGCTCTAAGATTTATCTATCTTACCTTCCACAGCAGTCTGTTTGATTGTTATCTACTATATGACATATGAGCTGAAGGAGAAAAATCATCATGTTCTGTGTTCCTGCAACTTCCTCACAGCTCATTCCATCCCAAGGGTTAAAGGGGAAATGAGGACATGCTCTGAAAAAGTCAATGATCTTTCGAATCATATGGTTGCACTGAGGGCATTAATAAGGTGGTTTGGGATAGTTCTTAGTTTAGATGAGATGTAAGCACTTTGGTAGGTTGCTTTCTTTCATCTTCCCATAGGTAACCTGGCACACACCAAAAGCAAAACTACAATCAGCTATCAAATGTGGACCTCCCAGAAATCCATTAGTCATACAAAGGTAAGAAAACTGATTTTGCCATTCTTTATTGAAGCCTGATTTGAACTAGATAGGCAGTAGTTATTTTGGTATTGAAAGTAAGCAAGTAACCCCTTCCTTGGTTTTTCTCCCTCTCCTATTTTCTTTTCTGTTTAGCTGGATATCTTTGTGTTGTGCAATTCATATTCCTTCCGTGAGGTAAAAACCTAACATTTCCCTTCTTTCTGGCTATAGTTTTATAGCAACTTCCAGGGGAAAAAAAATACTATTTCCCAGCTGTGTTGTAGCAAAAAGAGAAATTAAAATGATGTGGAGTATAGCCATGTTCTTTAGAGAACTATCGAATTAACAGTGATGATGAAATAACAGGAGGACCTCAGAAATTGTCTGGTTATTAGTGGCAGTCATTAGTGGCAGTCATTTTCCCAGTCTCTGGGAAAATGTTACCAACTTGTGCCCTTTGTGTGTGTGAATGTTTGTGTATTGTGTAGCAAAATATTGATGTAATTGATTTGTGCTAGTGAACATGCTGTAACTTTTGCTGTTTAGAATACTTTTTAAAATTATTTATGTTCTCTGAGGGGTGCTTTCTTGGGGCATTGGAAAGGGCACTACAGGCCAATTAGAGATAAAAAGTATAATTTCTTTTTCTTCATCCTTCTAGAATGAAGCAGGAGATACTGGGCATCATCCAAGAGAAACAACCAGCATGAAAACACAGACAGTTGCTTCTTATTTTAGAGTAAGATACTATATCTTTTAATAAATATTTCTAGAGTACAACAAATGTTTATTCTTTTACTTTTTGAAATGCACCTGTTGAGTTAGAGTCAGTGGTGATCCATTTAAGGTTTGTGAACTGCATACATGGTGCAGCAGTCTGTGCAGTGCAAGTATCTCGAGGAGATTGTGATGTTTCATCTTTAACTGTACTTGATTGCACAGCCACATTGCTGTCATGATGATGTATGATGATCAATATTAATATATCACTTGCTTGTTTTTCCACCAAGGAAGATAAAGGGAGATTGGACATTAGTGCTATAGAATGTCTTTAGGATTTTAAGAAAAGGTCAAAGTTAATTGGAAGCAGGAGCTCTAGAGAAAGTTCTTGATGGTCACTGCACGGAGGCTGCCCAGAGTTCATCCTTGTGGCTCCTTCAGCAGAGCTCTTCCCAAGCACTGGCTGTGCTGCTGGTCCTAAAACAGAAAATAGCACTGAAGAGGACTCTCCTCTGAAGTGGCACACAGAGTTAGTTCTGCTCTGGATTTCCAACTCTTATTTAGTCATCTCTCCTAGCAAAGCATAAAGTGGCTGAGGGGATGTTCATGATGAATTGGACATCATCTCAGCACAGCTCAAAGGAACACCAAGTAAGTTTGCTGATAACACTAAATTGGGAGGAGCTGTCAACTCCCTTGAGGGCAGAGAGGCCCTGCAGAGAGACCTCAACAAATCAGAGGGCTGGGCAATCACCAACCATATGACATTTCAGAACGACAGTGGCCAAATTCTGCACCTGGGATGGGGTAAGCCTGGTTGTGTGTAGAGACTGGGCAATGAGAGGCTGGAGAGCCACAGAAAGGGACCTGGGGGTCCTGTCCATGGCAAGCTGAACCTGAGCCAGCAGGGCCCTGGCAGCCAGGAGGGCCAACCCTGTCCTGGGGACATCAGGCACAGCCAGGCAAGGGAGGGGATTGTTCTGCTCTGCTCTGCACTGGGGTGGCCTCACCTTGGGTGCTTGGGGCAGTTCTGGGTGCCACAAAATGAAAAAAACCTTAAACTGTTGGAGTGTCCAAAGGAGGGCCATGAGGATGATGAAGGGTCTGGAGGGGAAGCTGTGTGAGGAATGGCTGAGGTGACTTGGTCTGTTCAGCCTGGAGAAGACTGAGGGGAGACCTCATTGTGACCTTCAACATCCTCACCAGGGGAAGCAGAGGGTCAGAGAGCAGAGAGCACTGATCTCCTCACTCCAGAGACCAGTGACAGGACACGAGGGAAAGGCACAAAGTTGAATCAGGGGAGATTTATGTTGGATATCAGGAAAAGCTTGTTCACCCAGAGGGTGGCTAGGCCCTGGACCAGGGAAATGGTCACAGCACTCTGCCTGACAGAGTTCCAGGAGCATTTAGACAACAATCTCAGGCACATGGTGTGATTCTTGGGGTCTCCTGTGCAGGGCCAAGGGTTGGACTTGATTATCCTGATGAGTTCCTTCCAAGTCAGTATATTCTATGATTTTATTACCCATAGGAGTTCACTTACATCTATGTCAGAACAATGAGGAGCCAGATCTCTTCCTTAGATACAGTTGCACAGCTTTGTGGACTGTGAAGAATAGTTTCAGTTTAGGTATGAAGGTGGTCCAAAGTTATATACTGTTTGAATTTGTAGATGGAAAAAAATATTGAATCTCATTCAAATTAATGTCTATGATTCACTGCAGTCAACACTTCTAGCAGCAGAAGCTGTAAATGAGTTAATTATATTTACACTCTTCTGATACTATTTTCTGTAGTGGAAATCCTTGGTCAGCTCATAATAGCTAATGGTCTTAAATGAAAATTCACCTTCAGCCCCACTGCTTAACTCATACACAGAAATCTATGGGTGACTGGGAAAAACATATGCCACCTCAGACTGCATGAAAAAAAGATATCCATTAGTGTGTCCTACTTGTTTGCATTCAGTTGGCACACTGGTGATGGAGCTAATTAAGCACTTTGCTGCATGGTGCAGCTTCTGTCCAGAATGGAATTGCACATTTTAATAGGAAACATATGGCTCTTGACGTCCTACACTGGTTTCATGTAACCAACCTACTGCTGAGCTGCATTACCTCCTGGCTGCCTCTTTCTGTTGAGTCAGGTTGAATCTTGAGGAGTGAGCCTCTTCATTTGTGTTTTAATAAGATCCTCCCATGAAGCAATTTTGCAAAACACCAATCAAGGTTGTTTCCAGTCAGGTTCCCCTCAGCTGGCATGGGGAGCTACAGGCTGTATCCCCTCTGCTAGCCTGGTACTCTGGTGAGGTGGGGAAAATGCAACTTTGGAATTGTGATCTTCTAGCTTTGCCCTCCTTGGAAGTTTCCTCTTGGCAGGGCAGCTGTCGTATCACCATCAGTCTATACAGTGAACAGGACATACCAAAATCAGAGCAGTTCAACCAGCCCTTCTTCTGGGATAGCCTTAGTTTCCTCCAGTCTAAGGAAGGAACTGAAATATTTACTGCCTTGCTGCTGTTCCACTTCCCATCCATAGATGGATGATTTACTCTCTGGGTGAACAAGAGACTTCAAATAGGTGACAACAATAAAAAGAAAAATGGCTGTAATTACCCAACAAAGCTCAACAGTATGCAAATAAATGTGAGGAAAGTAAGTGTTCTGTCATATGCTGGACATCATGGAAATCTGTGAGAATGTCCTGGATGAAATTTGGTACATTTATTTGGAAGCAGTGCTTCTCTCAAGTAGTACACACTAGTAGCTTAGAAAAGCTAGAAATGTTTTTGTGTCATTTATTTCATCCACTCTTAAAGTATCAGCTTAATGAAACGTAAATGGGTTTGGACATGATTCTGATCTATTTTTTTGCAGTACTCTCTGATGGATTTGCTATCCAAAATGGTTGTTGGCCAGCCTCATTTTGTGAGGTGCATCAAGCCAAACAACGACCGGCAGGCAAACAAGTTTGACAAAGAGAAGGTGCTGGTTCAGCTGCGCTACACGGGAATTCTGGAGACGGCACGGATCCGGAGACAGGGCTATTCCCACCGCATACTCTTCGCTAACTTCATAAAACGGTAACACCAACGGGAAGAGCCTCTTTGCTCTCCTACAGTTGCCATCCAGTGCTTGTTAAGCACCAGCAGTGTTCTTGGCATGGTCTTTGGAAAAAAATACGAAGACATTTCCTGTGACAAAGGAGGTTATAGACTGGATGACCAAGAGACATTCAGGAACAAGATTAGTGACCTGTTTTCGATGGGTAGGGAAAGATGATGAATCTCAAAATGATTTTTCAGGCTCTCTGGGCATTTGGGTAAAAATTTAGTTGCTTGTACTCTGTCAGTTTCTTCAAGGACTTGAGTTTTAGAAATGTATTATTTCAAATTAAAGCCAGGAATTTGCAGCCACCATATCCAAGGAACACCACAGTTCCTCTAACTCCCAAGCTTCGGTACTCTGCAGCATCTGCTTGTGCAGAGTAGATGATAATTTGGGATTCCTAGTCTAGGGCTGAAAAGTTCATTGAGTGCATAGTGCTGCTTAAAATGTAGTTCCTAAATATTGTCACTTGTTAAGACGCAAAGTAATTAACTTGGTGTGGTTTTATTATTCTTTCAAATACCTTCTTCCTCCACCCCAAAAATCTGTACTTCTCTCTCACAAATAAAGACCCTGAGTATTTGCTTCAAGCAGAACGAGATGTGTGGACTGGAGATCAAAACTGGGAAGAAGCAAACATCATGTATTCAGACAGAGGCACTTAAAAGAAATAGTGCACTAGAAACAGAGAGCTAGCAGCAGAGTGCTGCAGGTGCATGAGATGGGAGGGGAACAGCAAAGGGATGTTTTTGTAGCCCTGTTTCTTGAAAAAATAATCCTGGAACCGCTGCTGTTTTGGAAGAATGCAATGTTTGGAAGAGTGCAGCATGGGAAAAGATAGTTATCATTACAAGATGTGCTGTAGCTTTTGGTGACAGCTTTTAATAAAAAAACAAACTCAACTGTTCAGGTGAAATAGATAAAAGCAGTAAACATAATGGCTTAGCTCTTTAGAGAGCATGCCCCTGATTACAGTGAGGCTGTGCAGATCTGTGGCACTGAGAATGTGGCCCTCAAAGGAAAAAGGATTTTTATTAAATGTATGTCTTCTTTTGAGTTTGAGTTATTTTAGTAGTTGAGAGTTACAGGTAGACCTGAGATAATGGGGCCATTATTTGGTTATAATAAAATAAGCCAATTCATTGTGTTTTACAAAAAGAAAAAGAAAAAAGGAATTGTAGGTGATTAGTAAGAAATTGACGTTGTCTCTTTTTTATTATTCCATGAGCAAACTGTTACCACCATTTAAAGCTGGTAAACCCAGGCTTTGTGTTTAAAGGCTGAATAACAAGAAAAATAGCAGAATGTACTGTCAGGAAGCACACATAATTCATGTAATTTTCATAAATTAAAAAACCCAAGATAGATATGGTTCATCTTGTTACAAAGCATTTTGGAAAGTGCTGGAACAAACAAGTATTTTCTATCCAGCAGCTGAGCTGGTGTAGCACAGGTAATTTTTATGAGTGAGCATCGTGACCTCTTTACCTAGCCAGAATTAATTCTGAGTAATGAGTCTGCCAGATTAAAAGCTTACAGATGATGTGTCACTATGGCACTTACAAGTTCCAAAAGGATCTGCAAAACTGATTCCAAGGAGCTAATGAGAGCTGGGATGCATCTCTGATCATATTAAGTATCTCAAAGGTACATGGTCTAGCACATGAGATAAGATAGGAAATTTTGTGACATTTCTAAATATGAAATAATATAATTTAGGCAGAGAAGCTTTTAAAATAGTTTTATTTTACTTTTATATTGCCACTGAAATCACTTCCACAGAATGTAGTGCGTACGAAAGAAACTATGTGCTACTCTCCTTGGCTTGAATTCTTTTTAAAAACCTTCTGGTGTTGGTATAGAATTAAAAAACCCTCCAGGGTGTGCAATATGTTACTCATCCACTTTTGATTGAGTTTCTTAGTACTGTGTATAAATAACTACACTTTATTTCATATGCTGTTTTGGTTTTTTCAGTGCTGTGTTTTCTTTCATGCAATTGTTTTTATTACTCAAAAGAGTGGTTTAAATGTATTTGCATGTATTACCCTCCATTAATCAAATAAAGAATCATGCATTTGTCTTTAGGTATTACCTCATCTGTTACAAAACAAATGATGATCCTCCAGTCAGCCCGGAGACCTGTGCTGCCATCTTGGAAAAAGCCCACCTTGACAACTGGGTTCTTGGAAAAACTAAAGTAATTTTTAATATACTATATCTTCATTATTCCAGTATGCCATTGTTAACATATTAAACAATTTGTTCTCTCACCCATTTGGTTGGAGTAGCTCTTGGTCTCTACTCTTTTTAAAAAGCAAAGTCCTTAATATACACCAGGCATGTGTTGGCTAGACTCATTTTTCAGGATTTACGTGAGTTTCATGCTTGATAAAAGCAATTTAGTGAATAAACAATGCTTTAGGTTTAAAATTGGGAAACAGAGAAAAGGAAGGATTCACATTTGGATCACATTTATGTATCGTGCATTAGATTTGTAACAAAACTGTCAGCCTTGTTGTTTTGAAAACAGATTTATAGTTACAGACTGAAGGTTTGCACTGGAACTTTAAAAAATCTGGCCATAAAAAAAATAATAAACAGGGACGGACTAAAGATGCTGAAGAAAAGGGTAAGGCAAACTAATATCCCCAACAATGAAAATGCTCTCTTTAGGAATGGTCCTTTAGGTACTACAGCTGAAGGGCCTGTTCATCATTTGAAACCAAGTTGTAACTCTTATTGATGTTAAATGGATCGAGTGAAGAAAGGCCTGGGAAGGTAACTAAAACTTCTGTTTGTTTCTGTTTTAAGGTATTCCTCAAATACTATCATGTGGAGCAGCTGAATTTAATGCGGAAAGAGACAGTTGATATGATTATTTTGATTCAGGCTTATGTCAGAGGATGGCTGGGTTCGAGGAGATACAAAAAGATAAAGGAACAAAGGGAACAAAGTGCTATTAAAATACAGTCAGGTAATAGCTTTAAAACACCTAACATTTTGCTGAAAGCCTAGTGCATGTGTACAGTTGATAGATGAATGTGCATGCTGGATGTGGATTTTGCTCTTTTCCTGCTGCTACGTTTGACAAAATATCTTATACATGGTCATATCTGTTCTTATGAAGAAAAAATTTCTTTTAACCAGGTTATGACAATCTCTTTACTGAAATTACATTTATCAGTGTTACATTTAAAAGGCAATTTTAAGAATGGAAGGGTGTGATTGCACAGATGATACTGTTATTAATAATATTCTGGCATGCACTGACAAGATTGTATAATGTAATAATAAAATAAAATATATTAACTGTCCTAGATAATAAGGCAAATTACCCTGTTGATGGCAGCATCAACTGATTTTTTAATACTTTCAAATACAATCTTATTTTACATTCTGATTATCTTGTTTTATATTAATTTATTTCATAATAACTTTACTCACGAGAAAATGTATTTTTTATGTAGATTTACTATTTGTGCTTGTTTGCCATGTTTTTTGAAAGATAAATCCTGCAAAATATTTATGAATATTTTAATAGAGGTCTGTAATTCCAGAATGTTTTTATTCTTTCTTGTACCTAGTGAACTAGTTTTTACTATCTCTTTTCAGCTTACAGGGGATTTGTTGCTCGTAAAGAATACAAAAATGCAAAGCATAATAAAAAAGTGGAAGAATATATTACCAAATTTCAAGCAAGTAAGAATTGTTTGCTTTCTTGGCTTTTAATGTGTTGTCCATACACAAAATGTTGTGTATGATTCTCACTGCACTGATTGACTGTGCTCATTTGCATGTTCTGAGGTGTAATTTATCTATTCTATGTCTATATACAGTGGTTGAAATGGGTCAGTCTATTCTGTTACTGAACCTCAGAGTGGTTGAGGCATTTTTGACTGCTGTGACATGGGAGGCTCAAATGCCACAGCAAACCTTGTCACTCCTAGTCTGAGATGCTGAAGTACACAGCTGCCCAGCTATGGGTATTGTTGAAACCCACCCAACACTGTCTGCATGCCCTGTGTGTATGGGTGCTGCTCCATTAGGAACAGGGTCTGTTATGTATCAGTAATGGTTCTATTCAGGAAGACTGCAAGCTCTAAAGTTACTCACGTCTCTTTCTTTTTTGCCATTGCTTTGTTTTTCTTTTGCAGCCATAATGACCCTGGGCCCAGGTGTTGCTATGGGACATCTCTTTTTGCTCCCTGTGCTTTGGTCTCCCCTGTCTCTGCAGAGGCATCCCTAAGCTAGAAACAGTCTAGGCAGCTCTGAAATCAGGAACAGTACAGCTAGAGACACAAGACTGAAGGTTGGAGGGGGCTCTGAGTAACCTGGTCTAGGGGAAGGTGTCCCTGCCCATGGCAGCAGAGTTGGAATTAGATGATCTTTAGGACCCCTTCCAACCCAAACCACTCTATGATTTTATGATTCTGTAAAAATAGCTGGCACAAATCTGCACAGCATTTTCAGTAATTACGAAGGTGGCAACCCAAATATAAGCTATTGTTGCCAGTACCCAGGCTGTCTAGATTTAAAGAACCTCAGATACGCCTTCATGAGTATATACCACCACCAGTGCTGGTTTTAATCATTGTCAGACATGTCTGTTAATTGCACTGGGCCAGTGTGTACTGAAGATCACTTCATTACAGTTGGTAGAACTTCCTCAGTGTAGAAAACAGTCTAAAACCAGCATAAAACCCAGTAGTGTGCCAAAAATTATTACACATCTGAACTTTTTCAATTATATTAGGATATTTAGCAAATGCAAAAGGATAAATTTACTCTTCATTCTTCACTCTGTTGATGTCCTGAATATTTCTTTTTGTCCACCTTCTCTGTCATGTCTGCAGTTTCAACTTTTTCAATACAAAACAAACCAAAACTGAAATGAAGTCCATTTTTACCTCGCTCACTCCATTTTTCCCCATTTATTTCTAAAGCAGTGCACACCTCCTCTTCCAGTTTGAAAACAAAGCTTAGGCAGCAACTAAAGCGTTACCCCAAAGCATGCTGCAACAAGCAACTGTCTCAGAACAAACTTCTAAGAAACCTCAGAAGTGAACCAGAATAGTCTAAAAAGACCAGATGCAGCTTATATTGGCATGTCCATTGATAACTTGATTTGTTTCAAAATAACTCCTGTTGAGTTGCTTTTATATGAAAATGGAAAGAGAATTGGCTCAGAAATCCAAAAGACACAAGAAGTATTCCGAGTGCTTTACAATTTCCATTTTTCTAAGACCCTGTCAAACTGAATATAAAATCTAATTGTGCTATTTCCAATAAGTATTTATATCTCTTTAGCCTTTATCCAGTTATCAAGGTTTAATTTATGCCCATTTTATATGGTGCTTCTTGCATTGATTGACTGCATCTAGTGGAACCCAAGCTGGTCTAAGTTATGAGTGGGGAATGCTAAAGCACGTAAAACTTTGCTCAAAGTTATATGAATGTGTTGGAACAGACTGCTTATACTCCCTTCTTATTTTCAAATGAGCTTGACGTTTTCACTGTGATGCAAAACCCTCTCAGCAGAGCTGAAGAGAGAGTCCCATATCTACCATGTCCACAGGGTATTTAAATCACCCGAATCCACTATCCCCATACTCTTGGTACTGCATTTGGAATTAGAGTTCAACAGAAATATTTTGACAGAACACTATGTTCTTTTTATTTTGCCAGGGATTAGCATATTTGTGCTGAATCCCTAGAACTGCGGATTTGTCCAAATCACAGCACTGTGGATACTGTGCCAATTCCCATTATGAAATTATTTGCAAGCTCAAAAATTTTTGAAGCAACATTCTGAATGCAATTCAATTTCTGACCAGGACACTTCAGTGTAGATGTCTAAATGTGATCTAGGTGTCTAAGCTGCTGTTCTAGTCAGTAGAGCCCAGGGTCTGAATAGTTTATTCAAAATCAGCAAATGCTCAGCTCATTTGCCCTCATACTGGTATCTAGTGACATTTAAGGTGCCCTGATTATCTTGTCTGGCCTCCAGCTTTCTTTCACCTGGTATATCCAACTTTTCCTGCCCAGAAAGTCCCATCTGTCCTGTTCTTTCCGCCAGCTCCATGTGGATGCCTTGCTATCCTGGAGCACTTCAGCTGGCACCAGATACCAACGTGCTGGCAACAGCATCAAGGCCCCAGTGACCCATCAGCACCTACATGGCTCAGGGAAGGCCCATGTTTGAGTCCTTGTTTCTGGTTCAGACCAGAAAATTAACCTTGTGCCTCCCACAAAGCACAAGTAGGGAGTTTCTCTGTCACAATGCACCTGGTTACTGTGGAGCTTACTCATCTTTCGTGCTGAGCCTTTCCAGTTTGAATAATGAGTCTTTGCAGAAGGAGCATGAGCTAAATCTTCTGTAACTGCTGAGCTGTAAAATTCTCAGTTTCTCTCTGATCTACTGAATGTTCAGCTAATGCCAAGGCTGTGCCTGGTAACCAGGTTGACAGCCTGGTAATCATGTAAGGCTGATAATCAGGCATTTCCCATGGAAATGAAAGACTGAGTCAAAACAATTGCCAGAATCAAGCAAAGCAGGTACATTAAACTCAGAGTGCTGTGTTCTAGAGGCACTTCTGTAGCTCTGTGCTTCTGTTCTATTCTGCATCTGCTTATATTTTCTTCATTCCAGCAATATATGAAGCTTGTATGTATCCTCATGTAGAATAGGTACAGCTTTCTCCGAAAGGTTTTATGGGAATCATTTCAGATGAAACATAATCATAATAGGCACCCTGGTCTGTATTTCCTTATTAGCTTTTGTTTAATGCTGTTAGCATTTGACTGTCTGAAATATGTGTGACACCCATTGCTTGTTGCCTAAGGTTGTTTTGTATTACAATTTGTATCAGTTGCCAGAGGATACTTACTCAGGAAGAAGAGAAAAGAACTAAATGAAACAAGAAACAAAGCAGCAGTAACAATTCAGTCTCACTACAGGGGATATAAGGAGAGGAAGGTCTTCAAAAGCAGGAGGTAGTGTTATTTTCTCTTATGTCACTCAAATGTGTCCCTTTCCAGTAATTACAGCACTGAATAACAACATTATAAGAAAAGAGTGAAGCAAATTAGGATTATTCAAGATATGTGTGGAGAAGTAATGTATATTTATGTGAAGGTTTTTAATGGCAGTAGCCAATCTTCTCATCTTTTCATGTGCAAGGAATAAAGACACATTTAGGAGAAGGATCAACCTGTACCTACCTGCAATGTTAATGTAATCTATAGAGTCTCTTTTTGGAATTAGCTCATAATAAAAAATGTTCAGACTAGAGTGAGATAGATATCTGCAAGGAACTGTTCTCATTTTAAGTCACTGAGATAAGCAAAGGTGATGACAGAGGAAACACAGAATACCTTTAGGATTGTGTGTATTTATACATTCTTGAGATGCTAAAAGGTTTATGCCTTATGTTTTTGTTAACATTTAAATTAATTTCTTACTGTTTTGTCAGCTCTCATGCAACCTAGACTGACTTCCTGGCAATTTTCTGTGAAGTTTAATAGGGATTCCCTTTTTAACTTAAGAGATGATGATGTTGATGATAATAATATAGTCCCTTTTCACTTTAAGGGAAAATAATAATAATAATAATAATAATAATAACAACAACAACAACAACAGAAATTACTGTCTTTTATTCCAGCTATATGCACTAAATCTTTCCCATGTTGCAATGTATCAAATTGCCAATTAGTACACAAAAACCACCAAAGGTGGTTGTAAGGTTGTTTCTATTCTTCGTCCCCTTCAGCTGTAATTTATGCCCAAAATTCTGTTCCATTCAGGGAGTCACTGAGAAAGCAAGAAATTGAAAATGCAGCAACCATTAGCAAGAAGGAAAATGATGAAGAACTTCAAGATCCTGAGGAAAGTCCAACTGAAGGGGAGAGTGCCCTCCCTAGAACAGAAGAGGAAGCAGCTGCCATAGCAGAGGATGAATTATCTGCTGTGGAATTCCTTGAAGCACAACTGCAGCCAGCTCAAAATGATACCCTGGAAGAAGTGGCAAGTGAGGAGACTCAAGATGAACCTGATGCTGTCACTGACAGCAAGTGCTCTGGGTACAGTGACACAGAGGAGGCAGAGGAGCAACAGCAAACATCTACTGAAGGAGAGGCAGCTTCTGTGGAGCAGAACCTGGCAGTGGAAGAGGTTAGTGAAGGTGAAGAACAGGACTCTCTGGAAGAGTTACCCAGCAAATCTTCTGTCAAAACCCCAGCTGAACCTAGACCCCAGCAAGAGCAAGATAATCAAGACACACTCAGTGCAGATGAGCAAAATCAAGAATCTGCTGTGGTGCAGCCCAGGACTGACAGGCATGTGGAACGAAACCACATAAAGCATGAAGCGGTGATGCCTACAGGAGGTAAAGGAATCACAAGAAAAGAGTCACTAAGAAGAGGCTCGTGGAAGCAAGCTGAGGCAGAAAAACAATGTTCAGAAGACAAAGAGAAGGCAGCTGTGGTAATTCAGAGCAATTACCGGGGTTACAGGAGGAGGGGCCAACTCAGAAAAGAAGGGAAACTACCTTGCAAAACTCAAGAGAAAACAATAAAGGAGCCAACAGAAGCAACACACGTTCAAAATAACAATCCCCGAACAACAAAAGGTAGGGAAAGCACCAGTACACAGGCTGAAGACCCTAAGACACTGAAGGGAGATGCAGAGAAAGAGGCTTGTGATTTGGCAGCCTTTTCACGACAGGTAAGGAGCTTGTAAGCAATGGATGTGGAGCATAATACTCTGAGCAGGGACAAAATGGCAAAGTTATTTTACTGACTTCTATGGCACCAAGGTTTTGCTCTCTAAACTATGACAGAGATTTTGTAATGTGTGTTCTATAAAGATGTATATTTTGGTTTGCAAGAGAAGGCTGTTGCCTTTTCTGGAAGGAGGAAAAGTCAAAGAGTACTGGCAAAAGTAATGTTAATCTGATTTAAGTTAAACGCAGAAGCTTTATCTTTCAAATGTTTGTTTACCCGTCGAGGTCCCTAATCAGTACACTTAGTGTGTACTGAAGTGTCCCTGTAAATGAAACTGAAGTTGCAGTTCCAATGTCAGGGACTTGCACGTGTGCAGGGAAGTATGCCTACAGCTCTTGAAGCAATCTTGCATCAGCAATGCACCATCTGTCCACGTGTGTGAACCCATAAGAAGTAGCTGTAGAACTGGACTGCAGTGTTGAATTTCATATGTGTCTTTTTTTCAAGACATTTCATTTTATTTCTTTCATTTTTTTCAAGAGAGGAGGAGGTAAAGATTGTAGGGTGTGCACTGCAGTCAGTGGAGTAATACCTTTTAAATTAATTCTCCAGTCCACTACTTTACCTTTGATTACCTTGGAACATGTGTACTTACTTCTATAATAATGTAAAAATATATTTTTCAGATATCAAAATTATCTGAAGATTACTTAGCATTGCAGCAAAAACTGAATGAAATGATACTGTCCCATCAGCTGAGACCCGTGATGATGTCCAAAGATAAGCAAGCTAATGGCCGGCTTTCTTCTCATGTTTGTCAGTCAGGTAATGTTTAACCTTACTGTTGGCAGGATTTTCATTTGTAAACAGGACTGACACAAAGCTACTCCTGGTCATGTCAGGGAACAAGTGGATGAGTTAGTTCCAGCTGCTCATATTACTCTTGCTGTATATTCTTGTACTAAGCCCCATATCAGTACGTGTCTGGAACAGTTTCCAGGGAAATGCCCAAACCTGGTTGAGATTTATGTATTTACTGGTTTTCTTGGTATTTTGTTTCAGTGCTGCTTAGGATTGCTGAATGAATCTTTGTGAGACCTAGACACACAGTCTCTAGGAATATCTTTATTTGGTAAAAATTCGATATTGGCTCTTGTTAACTCAGGTGTCACTCAACTGTGTATACTATTGGTAGGATATGAGACTATGCTTTCAAAACAAGACAGTTTTTTAGGTGATACATCAAACAACTTACTAAAGTTTATGACATATATTCTAAATTAACTTTTAGGTATCCACAGATGTAACTGAAGTTATTGAAAACCTGTAACTCCTACCCATGTTGGTGGGTATTGTCCTTAAAATTGCATGTAAAGTTTTATTAATATTCAGCATCCATCTAACTCACTCACTTCAGAGGGTGTGATCTCTAGAAATACACTCCAGAGTTATTTATATTGCAGGTAACATGGGCAGTGAAGGTTCCCAAAATGCAAACATGCTTGGAGTAGCTTGGGTGGCAGTGGGGAAGAGTACTGAGAGGATAGAGAGGACATGGGATTCTGAGCATGCAGATCATCAAGACCTGTGCTCCACCAAAAGGACCCCAAAGAGCTGCTCAGACCTCTTCTGCTGGAACAGATGTATCAGGGAATTTTCTCAGCTCATGTTCAAGGCTGCAGGTGGAGGAAGATGAGGACAGATGTGGCAGATAACAGGCTGTGTCTCCATTTGTGTGCCAGGGCTTGTGTGAGCTCACTGCACTGCCTCTGGGGGAGAGCTGGGATAAGATCTGGGACTGTCTCTCATTGCTCAGAGCTAGTTCTGCTATTTTCATTACAACATTGTGGATTCAGTTGTCATGTGTGATGAAATTTCTTTCTGTTCCCATGACTACATTGAAAAGATCTTAAAAGTACTTTAGTCCCTCTTTGGAGTCCTCTCTAATGGGCAAGCTGCTAAAATGAGGGTTTGGTGTTTACACCTCTAAGTGTAAACTGGCTGCTGGTAGGTAATCTGTGTAGTTCAGCCTGTTTCCAAGACCAAAGTCTGCACGAGAAAAGAAATGGGAAATGGAAAACTAAGCGCCATGACTTTTCATTAAAGACAGAGCAAGGTTTGTGATTGTCATTAATGGTCTTGTATTGAGTCCTCTGCTAAATACTCCAAGATAAAACTGAGAAATTAAAAATGCATGCTTTGGAAAATACTCTTGGTTCTAACACATTTTCCAACAGAAGCTAGAGAAAAGAGGCAGATAGAAAGAAAGGGAGTATACAAATTCCTGTTTTATCAGTTAAAGATCTCATCACTTGCATGCATGAACCAGGTGAAAATGTACCAGTATGTTCTTGCCATGTGCAAAATGCAGCGAAGTCTACTCTTCATGCTGCTATTAATTTAAGTAGCTTTACAGGAGACAAAAGCTTGCCAGGGTTTGTCACCTGTGAATCCAACCCTTCCTAAAGGGGTGACCAGTCAGCCACTTCCCTTTATCTCTGAAAATGTTGTGATGCTGTAAAACCTTGAGGTGTCACAGTGCAGAAGTTTTCCAGTGGTAAAGTGTGCTAACTTGTCCACTGAAAAACCTTTCCTGGTGTGGAATGAGAACCTTATTTTTCTACACTTGAATGTAATTTACATGACAGGACGACTGTTTCTTTTCCAGCTATGACCAATGCACAAAACAGTGAGGACAATACCCTGCAGTAATTCCACAGTTTGCCTTTAAGCCAGTTGGAAACCGGCTTTATCACAAAGCTGCATTGTCTTAAGTAGATGTTTACTATATCAAACATGATATAACTAGAATATTTATATATATTATATATACATATATACATACATATTCTAACAAATAATATTTAAGTAACAATATACCTCTGTTCAGTTCATTTAAATCGTACTGTCTAAAACACAGAGTTAACAACATTCCAGATATTGTATTTTGTTCCTCTATGCAATATAGTAAAATATCTACAAGACCCCCAAAGATTTGAGGTATGGTCCTGCAGGTGGTCATGCTAAAGTGAAGCAGGTAGACAAGGTGATCCACTGCCGCCTTAGCAGGGAGGAACCTTCCTGTCTACCTGCCTACATTATGTGTTACAGTAGGATTTATACACACTTATTTACAGAAAGATATGCTTTTACTGCAGCTTCCCCTCTATGACTGCTTTTCCTGTCCTACTCTTATGAAGACAGGGATTGTTGAGCTTTAGGTGTTCTTTAAATCATGTGGTATTTACCTATTTGTAATTACGTCCGTCATTTACATTTATTTACATTTTTTCATCAGCTTCACTAGTTTTATATGTTGTTTTACAGCTCTAGCACATGAAGTGTATTTTATAGCTAGATAGGAGAGCTTGGCTGTCTTTGTCTCTGGCTAGGTGGCCACTGTGCAATAACACAACTTACCATTTCCTCTGATAAAATAGTATATTACATTTGCTACCCACAGAAGGGGAGGAACTGAGGGTCAGCTGATGACATACTGTGACAAAAGCTCACATTTTTTAATGATTTGCTTTTTTGTTTGTTTTTAATAAAATGCCAAGTTTGCAGTTCAAAGAATATCTAAGCAAAAGGTTAATTTACTCTTAAATCCACAAGGTTAAGTTGTTCTTAAATTAGTTTCTTCGTATTTATAACATGCATAAAGCAAGCTGCACAAGGTTCCTGGAATAAACAAAATTCCCTGTGGCTAGAATCTCTGAGTAGGTTACATTTGCTTCTTACATGCTTTCAGCCAAATGTAATAGCTGCACCCCAGAACTGCTCCCTTGGACTGCTAGTGAGCCTTGGGTTGCTGTGGTGTGAGAATGGATGCACAAATGGCTACTGTCAAGTTATTTGAGATCAAAGCCTGAAGTGAGGGGAATTTGATGATTATGGGAAGAATTTTTTTTCTTTTTTTCCCAGATGAATCATAGTGCTAATCCCTCTAGTTATTAAATAACAGTTCACGTACAAAATCTCAGGAAGAGAATTTTCTATATTTAGAATGAAATTTACGTGGTATGAGGAACCCCGATGCAGCTGAGGACATTTTCAACTAAATGAGGCAATCAGGATTTTCATCCAGGATTCCTCCTGCTGTAGGCTGTCAAAGCACTATTTACAGGAATTTATTGGGCAAGCTTTGCAAGGAAAAAGGAGCTTGTGTAGAACGGGGTGAGCAGAGCAGTATTCACCAGCCAGAGTTCCTTCTCTGCAAGTGAGCAGTCAGCCAGGGAGCACTGAGGTGTGGGACTGGAGAAAAGCAGGGTAGACAAGCACTGCTGGCTGCTGGCTCTTGGCTGCAGGAGTCCTCCTTTGGGCACCCAACAGCCAGGATGTAGAAGATCTGTGTTGGGAGTTGCTCAGATCCATGGAAGAGCATAAGATCTGGAAGGCTGTGGAAGTGGAATACATCCATTTTTCTTAAATATTCTCTCTTAAAAAGCAGTAATCCCAGATCACCAGACTCTGAGAAATGAGAGGTGCTGGAGCAAGTCCAGAGAAGGGCAATGGAGCTGGGGAAGGGTCCGGAGCACAAGTCTGCTGAGGAGCAGCTGAGGGAGCTGGGGGTGTTTGGCCTGGAGGAAAGGAGGCTCAGGGGTGATTTTGTCACTCTCTACAACTTCCTGAAAGGAGGGTGCAGCCAGGTGTGGGTTTGACCTCTTCTCCAGGCAACCAGTGATAGGACAAGAGGACATGGCCTCAAGCTGCACCAGGGGAGGTTCAAGTTAGACATGAGGAGGAATTTCTTCACCGAAAGGATTGTTAAGCATTGGAATGGATTTCCCAGGGAAATGGTGGAGTCACCACCCTTGGAGGTGTTCAAGAAACAGCTGGAAATGACACTTCATGCCATGGTCTACCTGGCAAGGGGGTCAAGGCTGGACTTGATGATCTTAGAGGTCTTTTCCGATGTTTATTATTCTGTGGTTCTGTATTAGTGTCAGCCAGAGAATGAAACTGCTTCCCTCAGTGGGGCAGTGGGACTTAGGCATGAGAGATCAAACACTGTCAACCTCTGCTGTACACAATCTGAAAGTTCTCAGTCTCTTGCAGTTTCTACTTCTAGGTCTGTGCCAGAGTAATCCCTCTATTTTTTTTCCAGATTGCTAATAATTTGCAGCCATCAGCCATTATTTCCAAATCTGGCTGTGTTAAACATCCCATGAATTAAAAATACCTAAAATTTACTAACCAGAATGTTAAAGAGAAGTGCTTTTCTTGGTCCGAATTAAAACTTTAGTAGTTACATCCTCAAGTTGTGTACAATAGAACAGTAAAAAGGTATGCACATAAATGTTGTAAGCAGTAATACCTGTTAGCTTCTCATTACCAAGTCCTGGAATTCCAGTTGCTGTATATCCATTTTTAATGATTCTTTTCAACTCCCTCTATTAAACCTATACAATTACTGCTTTTCCTCTTGTTTTCCTTCCTGCTTAATTCTGAGCCTGGCTTTATACTTCTATCTTCGTAAGACGTGGAATAGCTCTAAATCAAGCATGTAACATTTCACTTAAATGACCTGAAGATGGCTTTGTTTGTTTCTCCAGGTGTCTTAATAAATAGAGACCTTTGGTCCCTTAGATATTTATCACAGCTGTAGCCACACTCTTTCTCCAGTCTTCAGTATAAAATCTGTTGTAAGTCATAGTTAATTTACATTAGCCTCCACGGATGTTGATTCCTCGAGATTGCTGTCTTCCAAGCTTATCATTGTGTGCCAGAATGTACAAAGAGTTCAACCTAAAGGGCTGTTGATACTGACTCATCTTTATTCAAACATTTCTTGCTCATCCTTGAATGTTTCAAGCACACACAGCTCTCCTCAGATCCTGGAGTTTGTGGTGGTGTTCAGGATGCACATACATATTTAATACACATTTCAGTGTATTTGGCTCTTTCAGTGAGGGCTGAGTATGAAAGTGTTCATGTGTTGTAGAATTGAGTGTGTGTGCAACTGAGGTAGGAACCTTTGTGGTAGTGCTAAATGAGCTAGCTGAGATATTGATATGAATAAAGAATTTTTCTTAGATTTATTAAGCCTTCTTGAATGTTATCTGGCAGCCACACTCATCCTTAACTCATCCTTAACTCTGTATTTCATTTATTCTCATGGAGAACAACTTCAACATTTATTATCATCAATGGTTTAACCTCTTTTTTTTTTTTTTTTTTTAAACTAACCAAGTACTGACTCAATACAGTTGGGGAGTCTGAGGAGGAAAATCCCCCCATTTCAACTTGTTAGTCAATCTGTCTTCCTCCTGGTAAACCCCTTAGGGTTACAACCATGTCTGTGTTGCCTTGAACTTTCCAGTTTCTCCTACACATTGCTCCTAAGGCGTCCCAGCACTGGAAGCACCTCTTCAGGCAGATCCAACAGCAAGGTGTGGGCTGGCAGCAGAGATGGGAGTCTCAGCACAGCCCTCCAGTCCTCAGCTCTGCTAATGACTGACTAGGATGTAACCTGAAGCAAATCTCCATGTGTGTTTGTGCATCTTATTTACCCTTTGAGTAGGGTAGGGATGGTAGTGCCAACCTGACACTTCCAAAGTGCTTTAACAGCTACTGTGTGAATGGGATTTGTACCAGTGTTGTAAAATACCAATTTAAATGGCTGTTAGAGGGGAAACATCAGTTTTCTTTCTAAATAGAAAGCACATGGCCAGATCTTTCTAGAGCTACTTGAAGTCTTAAATAAAAATAAGCTACAAGAGACTTTACTATGGAGAGACTGGACTTCAATAAAACCTTTTCTTTGTCATGGAATACAGAAGCAACATTACTACCCTGTTAATGAGTGAATTATTTCATTTCTCCTTTCTGCTTCATTGCCTGCAGCAGAGGGGTATAGGTCTCTTATCTGGTAAACAAGCACATCAAACTCACCATTTATCAGACTTGTGTATTTAATTTCTGTATTTATCAGAAATTAATAAAAAGCAAATTTTGCTTTCTATTATCCAATACAAGTAATTACCCCATCTGCTGAATTTTGGTAGCAGTGAACATGCAAATCTAAGTGCAAAAGGAAATAACAGCTTCACTTTCTGGTGAAACACAGAAAGCAAAACCTTACTGTGTAATTTGAAGGCAAAACTCAGAAATGGAATTTCAGCCCTATATTCAGTTTTAAAAAGGAATGATGAAGGTCCAAGCTTAGAAGGCTGCCTCCCCAACATGGTATTACTTTCCCTTCAATTCTTTTGTACAGCTTACACATATGTACAACACAAGAGCTGAGATGAAAAGCTTTTTTTTTTTTTTTTACTGAAACCTTTATCATTGTCAAAATGGTATTTTTGCATGTATAAAGCAGTCTTCTTTGCAGAGCACACACACAAGAAGTATACAAGTAATTTCAGTTGGAATAACTGTAATCTGGAATATAATAATGCTTTATTTATTTGACACTGATGAATTTAATAATGTCACAGCATACACAGTGATGAATTTTTAGGGGACAGTAAAAGATCTTTAGGCATAACGAGAGCCTTTTCGTTGGGATTTTCCCAGAGCCCCCCAAATTGGCTTAATTTTTTTTCAGATTTTCATGCAGTCATGATCTCTGACAAAATTTTTGAAAATGTCCTACAGACAGGGCATTAGGTGTTTCTATTCAACAGCACTGAATTTAAGGGGATTTTTTAAGGTAGTGTTTCCACTTTAGGCTCCTGTTGTGTTTAAAAATAAAATAGGGAAGGTATGCATCTTCTCTCAAACAAATGGAAAGTCAGATAATTCCAGGTGGCCCAGTTGAAAAGCAGCACAGTAGCAACAGCCCACATTAAGAGATGAGTCAAGCCTGCTGTACCTATTGGAATCAAGGAATGTCACTTATATTTAATACAGGTAACTGAAATGAGTTTATTGCATCTAAAATTCATTGTTTAACATGAATTATCTGTAACTTGGCTTAGAGAACCATTGTTCTCTTAGGTGCAAAATGTTAAAAAGATACTTGTTCATTCATTACAGAAGAAGCAGATAAGAAACTAAAACAGTAAATGTAATCATTATCCAGCTACAATTTAAATTAACATTTTTCATTCTGGCTCTTCTGTATACCCATGACCTTTACAAGCCTTTATTTATCACACGTAACAAAAAACTTAAACAGCTAATTTTGCAGGAGTCAACACTGATGGATTACTGATCGTTTCTCATTTTAAATTATTGTGCTACCTGCCTGATTAAAAAGATGTCTGCTGTACATGGGAGAGTTTTTATTTTTATCATATAAAAATATGATTCTGATGGTCATAGGGGAACAAAATGGTAAAGTTACTCCATGTAGAAGTGGATTATATCAGCAAAACACACTTTAGTAATTCACTGTGATCTAGAACTCCATTCCAACCTCCCGGTATATTCATTTATGAATAAGGAGATGGTTTTTTCTCATGGACTGTCCTTAGTATATCTGTGATGGGACAAGGGCAAGATCAAACCTCACTGGATAATGCAAGATACCTTAGACACTCAGTTCACTGTGCTGTGACTTCATTCACCACCCCATCTGTGTCTCTATGACCCCTCTGTGTTCTGCTGCTGTGCAACCCCTTCTTCATCATGAAGGAACTGATGTCACTGTTAACTTTTTCTGTAGCTGAAGGGAAGGAGACCAAGCTCACCAACCTGTACATTTGTGGTCTCTTGTCCCTCCAGGGCCAGTTCTGTGGTCTTCCTAGGCATCAGGAACCCTGCACTCTGCTGTCTCTGTGACAGATGACATATGAACCCAAGCAGCCCTTTATCTTAGCATTGAATTGCATATAGGTTTTCAAATTCCCAAGATATTTTTCTAGTTCTCTATGTGCCAGCCAATGTAATCTGCAAGTCAGAGTCTAACTCTGAATTGGGAGACTGCCAGGGGACAGTAGTTACATTTTGTGTTAAAATCTTGATTTCATTTCTATTAGAGAGAAGGCATTTTTCATGTTTGCAGAAAGTTTTTGGCGAAATAGAGACCAGAATCTGAGCACACTAACATAGACTACATTGGATGTGATGGGCATGGTCATGCTGTGTTGCCCAGTGGCACATGATTTGACTTGAAATGAAAAGCCTCAGCAGGACACCTGGAGGAAAATCTTCACTGTGATAATGTAGAGGACAACCTCTGAAGCAGAGGCCTAATGCTGGTTTCCTCATTCAGCACCTTAAAGATTGACTTGAGTCTGAAAAAAACATCACCCTTGCCACACAGAACCCTGTTAGGAGGCAGTGGCCTCACAGTAGCCATTACCCTGGAGAGCCCTGTTCTGAATGTGGAGCACCAGCCCTTTTCAGCAGGAGAGGCCTGTGCCAGGCAGCCCTTTGGGCTGTTCCAGCCTGGCATTCATTATGTGGCATTTGTCCCTGTGGGCAGTCAGGACACAAGTGGATAAGCCCATTCTCTGCTGATGAAAATGTCCAAGCCAGTTGCTTACTTGAATTACTGCAAGCACTAAAAGTGGCTATGTGGAATTTTTTTCTCCCTTTGGTGAAATTCTCTCCTTTTTTTTCCAAAAGCCTCCAATTCTGTGAAGAAATAAGCATTGCTGTCTTCTGCTTTTTTACAGTTGTGGCCAAAGTAGAAGACCCTCGCCCAATGCAGAGACCCCCCAGAAGGCCACGGAAGCCCAAGACATTAAATAATCCAGAAGACTCCACCTACTACACTCTAATACATGTGAGTTTAAGAAGCTTTTCTGGGCTAAAACTGCCAGATAATTCCCACCTAAACTATCTTTCTATGTGCCCAATTCGCATTACTCTTTTGTAATGCAGCATAAAACCTTTGTCCTGCTGAAAGGAGGCAGACCACAAACTTCCCATTTCAAACGAAACTTGAAATGAAGCACAGAGCTACCGAGACTGGAGAGCTGTGTTAGACCAGTACTTACTTCTGTACCTAAACATATGTACTTCCATTATGTGCATAAGTAGCATCTGCATTTTCAATACTCAAATCAAGTGCCCCATCACCATAATTTCTTTGTAAGTCACAAGAGAGGACCAGGAGAGGCACAGGTTTGTTTGGAGCTATTTTGAGTATCTAAATTAGTGCTTGATCTTGCAGAGAGAGCAAATACTAAAATAAGTTGTATTAGTATGCACACTGTGACTTCCTTTACAAATGTGTCAGATTGTGATTATGAAGGCATTGGCAAATACCAACAGCTCAGGAGACTAATGGATTTGAGTGTCACTATATATAGCCTTTGGTCCAAGTTCAGATACCGAGTGCTGCTTTCCCCTCTTGACTTCAGTGCCCTTAAATATAGGAAAAAAGGCAAGAAAGCAAGCAGAAAGAGTGAAAATGTAAAAGCAGCTCAGAAAGCACTTCCAACAAAAAAAAAGCAATCAAACTGATTTGCTGGAGGTGCCTGTATCTTAGTGACCTATTTGAACAGCCGGTGAGAGCCCAGCTAATAAACTAACCGTAGCAATTGCTTCTCCTTTCAACAGAAGGTGTCACCAGGGCCTGTGGGGACGGCTGTGCCTGGCATACCAAAAACAGACAGATACAGCCATGTTTTATTCTGAGGGTTTGAAATAACACTTCTTTGGAACGGTGGTAATCTGAAAAGAAATCACGTTCTTAAAAATAAATTTGCACATAAGAATAACATTTGTTTTGTGAAAGCAAGATTGGTGAGATAAAGGACTGAAATGAAAGGCATGACACAGGATCTGTATTCAGAAATTCCTGAGGAGGGCAATTCTGAAGTAAATGCCTGTTTAGGAAACTAAGACTACAGGGTCAGGAACATAGTGCTTTTTTTCTGAGAGCTAATTTGTTACATGGCCAGCTTTGTACCAGAAAACAGCCATGGCATCAGTGCAAACAAAAACTGCAGCAGTGCCAGGAGATTTTTAATCAATTTTTTAGCAGCAGCTTTTCAGTGTATTAATCAATATTACCTTCAATGAGTTGTATTTTCAAGAAAGTGTGAAAAAGAGAAGCCTGTCTTCCCAACGTGAAGTTCACTGGTCAGGGAAAGGTTCAATGTAAATACCTGTACACTGAAGGTTAGAAAGGAGACCTGCTAGTTGTCAAATTCTTAGACCTTGGGTAAGTCATTAAACTCTAACTTTAGATGGTAGTCAGCTTTAGAGGGCAGTCCACTTTCCCAGCTATTATGGTTTTTCCACCTTATTAAAAATCTCTGTGACCTTCAGGCATTCACAGATTATTATCAAGCCCAAATCATATGAAAGTGAAGAAACACAATATGAGTGCATTTTTTTTAAAAAAAAGTCTCTATCTTTAGCAAAATCGGATATTTCTCTCACATCATGCTACAGACATTATTCAGACACCTTACATCCTCACACATCTCCTTGCATATCAGATGACCTGAAGGGGTATACAGGTATAAATGAAGCCTGACAATAGCTCATTGTTCATATAAGGCAGGAGAATTTTATTTTGGAGCATATTTCTTTAAATCAGCCTATCATTTTGGAATTATATGTCATGTTCATTTGCCTGCATACAGAAGTCCATCAGGATTTCTGATTCTCAGTGACTTGACAGTCCCTAGTTCTAATACGCTTTCACTCATTTACAAGAAACACAATTAAGACCACAATCTGCACTAAAAAGTATGGCTTTGAAGTATGATGCATTAGGTGCTGCAACATAGCATTGTTTTGGCTGTAGGGATAGAACTCTAATATAGATAAGAAATTATTCACATTCCCTGTGAATCTTCTCTGCTTTGCATTTTTAGAAATCTTGTATCCTAAAGGTTCTTTTGTCACCTATTATACTGTTTGTAAATGGAGCCTTTGCCCATTTTCTTCTGCTAAACCTGTGTGAAGACTACATAGGCATTAATGAGAATAGGATTAAGCTTCTTCCCACTGCATTGTTTCTGTTCATGGAAATTCTCATGGCATCACAGTAAATTTGCCTCAGTGAGACTGTTATCAACTTCATTAAAACAGCTATAGCTATTTGAAAGTTTTAGATCTCCTTTTTCTGTTCTGATCATCATTACTTTGGGTTTTTTTTCACAGTATGGCAACAAATTTGGAAGCAACAATGCTAATCTCATTCTCATTCTCAAAGGTTTTTAAAAGAGGTTTTTCTGGGACTTTTGCTCACTTTCTATAATTTCTTTTACTGAAAAAGTATGCAACACTCTTCTACCTAACACTAATGAATTGCATGTTTGCATAAGCTTTCCTTTTAGGATTTTTAATTACTTTTTATTTTTTTAGAAATCAATACAAGATGAAAAACGGAAACCAAGAAAAGAAAGGTAATTTTTTCATTATCTCACTATTGTCACTCCAGTACTCTAGAATAGTTTTTAGCTGTACTTCAACTCGGAGAATAAAGAATTGAAAAAAGAACAGTAATTTGGTGATTCACAGGGGGACATGTATACAAAGTTAAAATGCAATTTTCATTGACTAAAATGCTTTATAGATTTCAGCCATTCAGTTTTCCTAAAACATGGTCCTTTACCATGGTAACACAGGCATTATAATAAGGTCCACATCAAAGATAGTTCTGGCACAGAAAATAATTGAAGGTGCTTAAAATTCTAGTCCAAGCAAATGGGCAACCAGGTTTTTTTTTGTCAACAAAAATACAAAGACAGTCAAAATTTTCTCCTAAAAATATATGAGTGTCCGAAAATAGGTAATGAAAAATTAAAACAATAGCTATGAATAGCAGCTAAAGAAGAGTAGCCCTTGAAATCTGAACCAGAAATGTTTTCTTCCTAGTGTAGCTAACCTATTCCTATGGATCTCTGCAGAAAAGAAGGAAGCAATAGGTATATTCTGTCCTTCTGTATCCTAGATGCTTGTGTGTGCTGCAGACCTGGTTCACAGCTCCTGACACACATCATAGCCTCATTTTATTTGTGTTTCTATAGGAGGCTTTTCTGCTGCCCCCTCAGTGGCACTGCTGTGGCACCGTGTGCGATGGCAGCCTGCTCATGGCTGCCAGATGAATGGGCTCTCTGCACTGTCCTCAGCTGAGGCTGCAGAATACAAACTCCGTGGCTAGAATTTGTATCTTAGAGGATGTTGCATGACATTACATCTATATAAAATGTGCTTACAGCTTTGAACTTCCTTCAGCCACAATTTAAATCGCACTTGATTATGCCACATCTTAGAGGATTGACCTTATGTCCACATCCATCATGTTTGGCCTCTTTCAGCTTTTTTCCTCATGTCATTTGGATCCTAAAAAGATTTCACACCTGTTGATTCCAGTCTAAGAGGAAAAAATAGCTAACACACCAAAATCTAGTGTTTACACCAAAATCTGGTGTTTTCTCTCCCTGGCCTCAGTTAGGTTTCACTCATTTTAAATCTAGTTAACCAGTTCCCTGACTGCATCTTCTTTCATGTGCTGACTCTGTATTAGCAGAACATAATAAGTTAAATAAATTAATTACTTCTGGTTTCAAACAATGTGAGGATTGAATTCTGAACTTCTCTATTAAGTTTCTTTTTTAGGATATTATTCTTTCTTTAGCCATACTAAAATGGATGTTGGGATTGGGTTTTTTTCTGTATGTATAATACCCTGGATAGCATTCACCTAACAAAATCAGAGATACTTGTATTATTGACATCCATATCTGAACTAGTTGCTTTAGACTCTCTTCTTGTACTCAGAGAAAAAAATAGTCATCTTTAGCAAAATGATTCATCTATTTTAGATACCTCTCAAAGAGGTATCTTTAAATCTCCAGATGAATTATACCATAAAAATGCCTCTCTGCTGAGCCTAATGGCAAACCCAAACAATTTCAGTAATCCGTGTCTCCTTTATAAATATATAAAAGTATTTAGCATTTCAAAATCCTCAATATCTTCATTGTACAACAGTCATACTTCAGAGACTGATTTTTTTGTGCCAATATATATTTCTCCTTAGATCCTCGACACATAAACAGAACTAATAATGATGTTTGGTTGCCTTGGGTTTGTTTGTTAAAAATAATATTGAAAAATTAAAATGTTAACTTAGTGTTCATATTTCTTACAGCCTGAGCAAAGTGCTAGATTTAGATATCTACTACCAAGAAATTTCATCTACTGACTCCAGCTCCAAGGACAGCAGCACCACCACAAGAAGGAGGAGATACCCAATTGAGCGCAGGACTTCCATTTTACGAGCTACTGAGCGGTAATTCGTACAAAATAGTAATAGGAAAAAATAAATATTGTCTTTGATTACCTATTCAAAATATTAATAAAAAGAAAAGAAATGCACTTTCAAATGACACATAAATCTATTATTTTAGATATGAAATTTTCCCAAATTGTCTTGCAAAACATATAGCTAAAATTTCCCATCTCAAAATGGGAATATCTGAAATATTTCCTATGCAAGAGGGATAAATGCCAGTGTGATTGGTGTCCAGCCTAATTGCCAGTTTTTGGTTTCCCAAGGGCCAGATGGACAGACATTCTGCATCTCTGATCTAAAATAAAATGAAACTGAAGCACAACCTAAAAACTGTATTTCTGATTAGTTAGGTTTTCAATAGGGTGGACATGCCCCAGATTTTCTGCATGTTTTCTGCAGGTTTTCTCAGGCAGCTTGACTGCCTCCTCCTGCTGTCCTGTAGCAGCACAGGTGTCTGTAGCCTGCATGCACCTTGCCAAGGTGGACAGCCAGGAGAAAAACCCCAAAGGGAGGGTTTGCTCAATCTCCTTTCTTCCCACATAGATTTCATGGAGGGTGACCACTGCCAGGCTAAGGAAATTCATATTCTCACACACACTGCACATGCAAACACACACCTACATATCTTAGTATAATTGTATCTTCCTGCATGTTCCTAAATGTAAGAAAAGCTTGGAAAACTATCTAGGTCAAAGTCTTAAGGGAAATGCTAAGCCTGGGATGAGTGCTGAATTTGAAAATGTACGTGTAGTAACAGCGGAAATGTTTGTAGAACATTTAGAATGTAGAATGTTTTGTGCACCTTCCATATTTCATTTCTGGCCTTTTTTCATGTAGGATCTAAATTTGTTTCAGGAAAGTAAAGATGTGTAATTAAAAGTAATAATATCTGGGAACTACCATGTAGTTCACAACCAGTAGAAAATGTTGCATTTCTAAGGTGGTTAATGATACCAAATCTGTCACCCCGAGGTCTGGTTTAGGTGAGTGAAAGTTTTGCTGTTGAGCTTACTAGAAGGAATTTCTTACCCTTTACTGTTCACTGCTCTGATTGCAGCCTAAGTAGCCGTAGTGAAACAAAATATGTGTAACTTGTAAATTTACAGTTAACTCAGAGAACAGATGACTGCAATTAATAAACATTTCTGCACTTCAATATCTCTTGAATAGGGTCACCAGGGTATAAAGACTGTACAGGCATTTCAATCTACAGAAGTGAAACATTGAGTACTTTTTATTTAGCAGTCTACCTTTGACGTTGGTACAGGACCAGTGGTGGTGGTACCTTAAGTGTAGAACACTACAAATTTTTGTAATCATTTCGGAGTAATTTACTTTTTAAATAACTGTCTATTTTTTATCTTGCTCCAGTGTAACAGCTAATGCCACATCACTATTCAGCCTGTCAGACATGGCATCCAAAATGCATCTTGCCATCTGAAAATAAAACGAAATGAGATGGACGCTTACAATGAGAGGCAGGTTAAATACAGAGCAAACAAATTTATGCCACCTGAAAATCTGTTGCAGTAACCATCAGGCAAATGCTACTGCAAAGCATCCCCATGCTCTCAATGTTTTTATGTCCCTTTATAATGCCCCCTTCATAGAAGAACATGTTGTTCTTCTGTGTTCATCTGCCTCTAGCATATAATGTGTTTGTTCTGAGGTGCCTGTTTTGTGCAGCACAGGAAGAGGCCTAGCAAAGTCAGCTGATTTTTTTCCTCTCTCCTTTTGTTTTTCCCCCACAAGGGTGGAGGTTAAGCAGTCGATTAGGAGTGTTTGCCAAGGTAAATGTTTTGACTTTAATTTCTAAAACACTTCTGTGCTTAATCCCTAGGTCGAGGGTTGCAGAAAGACCCCTGGAAGAGAGCAAAGCTGAAGATAATCCCTATGACTACAGACGACTGCTGCGGAAGACCTCACAGCGCCGGCGCCTTATCCAGCAGTTCTAGCTGCTGCTGCTGCTCCTGCTGCCATTTGGCTTTTATTAGCATAATTTTTTTTATCATTTTATACCATGTGTTTCCTTTTTTTTTTTTTTAAATCTTCAGTGTTTCAAGTTTATGTGTGTCTTCATCTGAATATGAATTACTGTGGTTTACAGCCCAACGCCATTGCAAAGGGACACTGTCAGTCACGTACCATATTCTTCCCTAATATAAAAATCAGCTTTCTTTCATGTACCATTGCTAGATCCTAAAATTATTAAACAGCTTAAATCTAGTTTATTTTCCTCAGTGTATCTTTTTTTTCCATTTCATCAGTCTCATCCAATTAAAATAATAATTTACTTTATAGTTCCCTAGTTAAGCTTTCAAATTTCCATATGCACCTTCAGAAAATCTTAGTTATTGTTTCTAATAAATTATTTTACAGCAAAAATATATTTATAAGAGCACCATGGAGGAATTTCTTCTTATTTTAGTTTACGTTGCCTAAATTTTGGGATGACCTGTTTGTGGCAAGTGTCCCTCTCATAAAAATTAACGTATACGATTAATTGGATAGCATACTACGGCAGCTTATTTCATTATTGACTTTACTGTAAAGCTAGTAGCCAGTTTTAAAGGTCAGTATTGTGTGTATAATCTTTATGTTGGAGATGTCCATTTATGGGAAGTATATCCAGCCCTCTCCTCTGCCCCTGAGCTTCGTGACTAAGTGATGAACTTTTAAATCATGTTTGCTTTGTTCTCATTTGCATTAGATTTTTAGGAATCCTAATCTCTGGGGTACCAAGAAAGAAATAGAAATACACTCTCTGGTTGATTGCTGCTGAAATGTAATGATCATTCTTAATCAGTTCCACTAGAAATTAAATGAAAATAAAAGCAATAGCCACAGTGTTCAAATTTTCCCCTGATTCCTTATTCAAAAGACCTTATTTCACAGAAACCACACAGATAATTGCAGCGCTTCCTTTCAGGATTCATAATTGCCTGTTCCCAGCTGCAAAGCAAGAGAAGGCAAATTTCATGATGCCAGCATAAAGGCCTGATCCTACTCCGTTCCTCAGCTTTCCTAAATGTGACAATTGGCGGCAGCAGTCAGCCACAGGGGCTGGGTTTTGTCCATTCCCCACGCGCATTTGGCCTTTTCCCCAGAGACAGATAACCATAATTTCCTGATCTGTAACTAGTTACAAGGCTGTGCACCAGATTAAAATGTACTGCAATGTAAAATTTGCTCTAAATTGTTAAAATTTTGAAATCGGTTTTAAAGTTGCTTTGTCTTGTATTATTAAAATGGTAAAGTAAATAAAAATGTACAAAGCAGCGATACGGTTGGTTGTGTCTGAATTACACCCAGAACCGACAAAACACTCTGGACTGGGACATGAGTGAGCAAGGCAGGGAAGGGCTCTGAGAAGCCTCTGGCCATGGAAAGATGGAGTTATTGTCTACATGCAAGCCAATGTGATGCAGCAACTGGAACAGGCTGTAATTTCACACACAGAGATCCCTGGACTGGTTTTCTTCTGCTTTCCCACCACGGCAGTGTCTTAAAGCACTGAGACATTTCTGTGAGATTTCATGGCGGGACACTCCTCACAACCATGTGGGTGCCTGCAGAGAGCGGAGATGCCCCGGGCTGAGCACAGGGCCTGGCTGCGAGCAGCGTGGGGGCCCTGTGTGACCGGCGGTCTCGGCACAGTCACACCCTGACTGCTGTGCTCCCGCCTGCCTCCCTCCAAGGCCGGCGCTTGAAATCCCTCCTGTGCCAGGGGAGAAGCAGTCGCGGCAGGGAAAGGCACCCCCGGAGACCCGGCTGGTTTGGCTGCCTTCAGAGACGTCGGGAAGGGAATGGGAAGAGTTGTTCTCGTGCTCTTCCCGTCTGGCTGCCGGGCCCTCTGCTTCCTCGGGGCTGGAGCGAGGATGGCGGTTCCAGCGGGGTCCCCATCTCGGAATGTTGCGGGGAGCGCCCGGGAGCGCCCCGGGGCTCCAGGGACACGCGGGGGCAGCCGCGGCGTCGCGCAAGGCTCCTCCCGCACGTCCGTACGAGCCAGGACGGCCCTGCCAGCCCGGGAGCAT
>VXBR01005811.1:685550-773780 GCA_013400215.1 Cisticola juncidis
CCCGCCGAGCGCCGCGGGACCTGCCCCGGGCCGGGAGGGCGGGGGACGAGGGTCGATGCCCCGATAATGAGGCCGTGTGTCCGTGTCGCTGTCAAGCCCTGCTCTACGGAGATGCCGAGAAGCCCGTGGAAACCGGCGCCAGGGCAGCAGCCCCGGGGGTAGCGGAGCCGAGGCCGACCTGCACCTGCGACAAAAAACCCTGCGGTTGCCAAAAAGCGGACGTGAATTACGCCTTTCTGCACTCAACAGGTAATGGCGCTCCCGGGGCACGCTGCTTCTCTAAAACTAACAAGAAAAAAACCAGCATCTCGGTCGGGAAATTGCTGCCGCCCGCGTTGTGCGGAGGAGTGGGGGGTCCGGCGATGTCCGGCGGTGCGCGGTGGAGCTCTGCGCCCTCACCCTGGACCCGCCGGGCGAAAAATCACTCAAACAACAAAAAAATCCCGAAAAGAAAAACCCAAAGCAGTAAAATCCCGCGTACTGGAGCCCGCAATTTTTTGTTTCGAAGGAGCACTGACAGCGTCGACCTTTTCGTTGAAGACCCTGCGATGTAATTAAGGTTGGAGGGGAGGAGAGAGATAGAGCGCTCTCCGACTCGTCTGCTTTATTTCGAGATATTTTCGCACTTCATCTTTTCTGACCTTGGAGGCAGCGTCTCTGCCAGTGAGTAGGTCCCAGCTCCCCGCCGACATGCACTGGCCAGGAGCTCTCCCGTTTGGTCGGCAGCCCGGGACCCCAAATTACGGGCTTCCACTACAATCTGGCTTTGACTGAGCCATCGCCCCTAAACAAAAGCTTTGTGTACACCGAGAGCCCGTGCAGCATCAGAAAAAAGCATTAAATTATCAACAAGTCACTTGCATAGGAGAGTCACCTCGAAGGTATTTTATTGTAAGACAAATGACAGTTGTTAGGGTGCTGCTTGTAGCATTTTTTTGCTCAGTCTTTATTTCCTACGAGATTTGTTTTCCCTTGTTTCTTGTTTCCCTGCTCTCACTGTCTTAAAAATTGGTCTGAAATATACCGTGGAGAGAATTGGCCGATTTAGATAGGTTATTAAATCTTGTTATTTCTCAGAACATTCCTCGAAATACACCCTTGTCAATTTGTTTTTAAGATGAAAACAAAACCTATTTTTATTGACTACAGTGTAGAGATTTTGTAAACATAAATGGGAGAAGGCTTTGTTCCAAATCTATGCATGTGGTCATAAAACGAAGTTAACTTTTACATTTCTTCATTCCCAGATCTTCTGCCAACATGCAATGGAGAAATAACTACTATGTCTTTCCTACAAGACGTTGTGGACATTTTACTTCAGTATGTGGTGAAAAGTTTTGATAGATCCACAAAAGTTATTGATTTCCATTACCCAAATGAGCTGCTCCAGGAATATAACTGGGAACTGGCAGACCAGCCACAGACCTTGGAAGAAATTCTATTGAACTGCAGAACAACTCTGAAGTATGCAATTAAAACAGGTAATAGCAGTGCTCGTTTTCTACCCTGTATGGTCTCATCCATTGATTAAAGGTGTCATTTCAATTTAGCTTGAAACGTTAAAGATTGAAGCAGCAACTGTATTTTGTCAGCTCCAAGCAATTTCTAGCAGGGACAGAAATCGTTTTACAAAATGATAGAACACTCCAGCAGCTCCATCTCTGTAGCTGTCAGGTGCAGCCTCGCACACCCTTTCCGATGTAAAATTAATGTGTCTGTGCGTCGGAGCTGCCGAGTGTGCCACCGAGCAGACTTTGCACCACCTTCACTCCTTTCTGCCGCTCCTTTTCCCCATTTCCCGTGTGATTTCACCCATTTCATGGCGAGGGCCCCTTGCTCCCTGCAGAGCGCGGTGCGGCGGGCGCGGATCTCGGGGCAGCCGGGAGCGGGGCAGAGCCCCTGCCCGGGGCCAGCAGGGACCAGCCCTTTTGAGAGCCGAAATCGCAGTAAACGGCCTGTAAATTTGGCCTGTGAGTGGCCATTTGCCGTGTCTCTCACTTCGCCTGCAGGACGTAAAATAAAAAGAGAATTCAGCAGAACCTTACACAGAAGTATCGAGGATTTTGTTTCAACTTTAGGCTCAGTCAATAAATCCAAAGTCCGATTTGTTTGAACAGCCATTTGTTGTTTTTCACGGGGCTAGGAGGGGTGGTTTGACTCCTGCCTGCCTGGGATCCCCCGTTTTAGTCGTGCCCCCCTGTGGGCTTCGTGGAGGGGAGGCAGCGTGGGGCTCGCCCAAGCGTGGGGAAGCGCCCGACTCCGCACCGGGGCCACCTTAAATAAACTGCGGCGGAGCAGGCAGAAAGCGGCGCCGCAATTAGGCTGTCATTGAGAAATAATAGCGAGTCCAGGGAGCTCTTAGTGGGAATTTGAATTACTGAGAAATAGCTTAAAAATAAAAGTGAAGCAATTACTGAAAGAGACAAAAGGCTGATTTGCGACTAGAGGCTGAATGGAAAACAAAAAAATATCTCATGTATTGAGAAGAGAACAGAACAGACCGAACCCGGTAAAGATTGTGAGGGATCTGTGTAATCCTCCTCGTTTAGGGGTAGAAATGACCATCCGCATGTTTTGATCTGCATGGGTCGGGTGCTGTCAAGATGTTTGTAAAATATTGGATTAAATAGTTAGGTAAATTATTTCCAGAGGAACAAAGTCGATCAGTCCAGTGATCTATGCAATGTGTCTGGATAGGGCATGGGAAACGTGTTTGTACAGAATGATGTAGAATGTGTGATCTGTGATTCTGGGAAATAAAAAAATAGGGTTTCTTAGGTGATTTTCATAAATCGTTTTTTGTTAGAGCCTGTTTTCACATAATAGATCTATTTAATTTTGTGCATCAAAAAAGACCCTTTAAAACAGTGTTACCATTTCTATTCCTCTCTATAAATAACAGCGGCTTTCTCATCTTGGCATTTTATGATTTGTTTTAATGAAAACAATCTTTTGAAGTCTGAAAACAGATGCTGGGGGTTTGTGAAATGTGGTGGCGTGGCGGGGTCCAGCCCAGGGGGTGCAGAGCCGCCTCGCTTGGCTGCTGCTGCTCCTCAGCACCCTGGGGTGACAGCCCCTGCCTGGGGGGCGGCTCATGAAATGCGTGGTGTTTACACCCTCGGCATGTGCTTCAAAGTAAAACACAGGAATTACCCTCAGAGGAAGGACAGTATGGTGTGGTTTCTGGCGGCAGCGTCTGCCTCCACTCCTGCCGCAGAAGCCCCTCGGACACGGCCCCTCCTGGGCGGCGTTTTGCTGCAGGGGCCCGGGAGGCTGATTGAAAAATAAATTGTAGTGCATAGATTAGCCTCACAGCTGGATACCCAGGTCAGGGGATTGGAGAGGCAGATGGCTGATTTTCCGGCCGAGGGGCAGGTGTGGGCTGCTCCCAGGTGTTGCCTGCATGCCACGGCTCACCGGGGAAGCCACGCTTTCTGCCCCCTTACCAGCAGAGATGGAGTTCTTGCTGAGAGGATGTAAAAGGCAGTGACTGCGAATGCAGGGAAGGATGGGTGCGAAATTCAGTTACTGTGCGCTGTACAATTGAAAATGGATAGGGGAATTGAAATACGAGCATTTAAAAATGGCTTGGAAACTCAGGGAAGGGTGTGAGGAGCAGGTTCTGGCCCAGCCTTGCTCCCTAGCAGGCCCTGGTGCTGCTCATGCATGCAGACTGGGTGCTGCCAGCCGTGCCTTTATCAGTGCTGTCTGGCCGTGCCCTGCCCATCGCTTCCCTGTGGGGGCTGTGGAGGCCGAGTGCTCACGCTGGGCATGCCCGTGCCTCCAGCCGGTACAGTGGGAACGTGTTTGGGAGGGTGTGTGGGGCAGAGGCACGCCCTCGGTAGGGAAAGCCGGGCCTCCGGTTCCCCTGTGCCTTGGCCCTGGTTCTTGGCCATCATCTCCCATTTACTCTGGGATATCTGTGAATACACTGTGTATTGCTAAACGAAACATTAAGTAATAATCTATATTCACCTCGACCGATTCCTCACCCTGTCACTCTTTTCCAATACCTCTTTGTTCAGGATCAGCTTCAGCAAAGGATTTGTATTTCAGGCAGAGGCACCCGGGTAGGGATTTTTGAACACCTCTTACAAACTGTCCTTACCTGGCCAGTGGAGCCTGTGTTCTAAGCAAAGCCTCAGTTTTGTACGGCCATCTAGCCAAGGGAAGAGAGCTTGCTCGCGTACTGAGGTGTCACACGGACAGACAAACGCCTGCAGCTGGGGCAGTACATTCCCACCCTTTCGTGTTACAGCCGCTCTGCGGGACAGAGGGGCACGGAGCAGAGGGGACTGTGTCACACCGGGGGGTGCTGGGGGCTGTGTCACATCTGTAGGTGCTGGGGGCTCTCCCAGCAGCACCAGCACCTCTCCCTGTCCTGACACCTCCCGGTGCAGCGCTGCTCCCTCCGCCCCGCTCGCTCCAGGCGCGGCCGCCCGACCCCGCGTGTGCCGGGCCCGCTGCCGCGGCGGCTCCCGGCGCAGGGGATGTGCTGGGAGGAGGGCTTGAAGAAACAAGCACTGACAACAGGGTTGTCGCCTGGGGCTCACTGGGGGGCTGACAGAGAACCGCTGAGACACTGCTGCTGCAGATGCAAATCCTGCTATTGCCCAGCTCTTCAGTGTGGATTTATGTCCAAAACAGAAATTTTTGTAACCTTGTTTGAGTCTTCCTGTAGCCCTGATCCACCAAAGGCTTTTAGCTCCTAATTTTCAGTTGCTTTCAGGTGAAATTTGTCATCCAGCTGTGATATGGAACCTAAGCTATAAATATGGAAATTTTCAAGATCCCTCCGTCGGGGAGGTGCAGTTCTCTGCAGGCAGAGATCCTGGAGCAGGCTGGCTGAGGCTGTGGTGGTGGTGGTGTGTGTGTGTGTCTTAGGCCCACCCCACTCAGGAGTGTGAAGAGCAGGGAGCAAGATCCAGTTCATTCTGCTGGATCTGAGCATCATTCCTCGGGGCTCAGGGGCTTTGGCTGCCTGCCTGGCAGCACGGACAGGGAAAGGAGGCAGTTCCTGTCAGTGAGAGCAGGGAGCTGCGTGCACAGTGTGATCAGGCTGGATGGCAATGGCACAGGGCTGGTCTCAGGTTAAGGGCAAGTGGAATTTGCACGTGTGTCCCCTGCATCATATCCTCAGCTCTGGTCTGCCTGCTCAGCTTGATTACTCTGCCTTTGTGTGCTGCAGGGTAGGAGCTGGGGAGCAATTCCCCGTGCTGCTCTGCCAGCCATGTGTCCACGCCTGATAAGAGGCCACAGGAGACCAAAGATAAGTTTTCTCTCAGTGCTGGGTGTGCATTTCCTCAATCATCTTGCTCTATCTTTTGTTTTCTCTGATGGCAATAACAGTACATCGTCTAAGGGTCAGGACAGGTGTTTTCTAAGCAGATGCTGCCTTCCTTTGAGTTGGATGGCATTTAAGTAATTGTGGACCATCCATAATTTGTACCAGTAATTATGCCACTTATCAGGGGCTTGCGGGAAGTAACTAGTAAAAATGGAATTTTAATGCTTCTTGTGTTTAATAGCTCTAGGCACGTTTATAAGGAAAATCTCTAGGAGGATTTTAGGAAAAATAACAGGAGCCAGTTAGATAAACTGATTAAAGAGACTATCACCTCACTGAATATAGTCCTGTGTATCATTCTGCTGGGGCAGCGGTGCTGGTTTTCATGGCGTTTGATTAAAATCACTGTAATAAGTAGCCAGGCTATTTGTAATTGCATTCTGACAGTGAAGAAATGACAAGGACCACCACCTTCTCTGCCATCTTCGTACAATCATCAGCCTTTGAGTCATGTGCAAAGCAGTCACCAAAATACTCCATTTTCTCATTTCGCCCTGTCTATTGCAATCATTAGCCATTCATCACTGATGTTATATGTCCTGGCAAGCTTTTCAGATGGTGTCTCATGTGTGCCTTTCAAACCTAGTCAGGCAAAACCATATCCAGTGACAACATGTGACACACTAACGGGAGCAAACAGCTATTTTTGTGAAGCAGCAATGTGCTAATTTTCAAGGCATATTGAAAGGATAATAGGGAATGTGTGGAATTCATTATTCTGCGTTGAGTATAATTAGTCTGGTTTTACTGACTTTGGAATGAGAAGGAAGAGAAATTATTGTGCCTTTTTCAAGAAATGTATTTACTGCCATTTGCTTTGTTTCATACCTTGAAAGCGCTTCCTTCTCTATAGAAATATGGAGGTAAATATTCTGTTCAGCACTGAATAGTTTCATTCAGAGTCATCAGCCCTTTGATAACATTTTCCATCTTATGCAGGGCACCCTAGATATTTTAATCAACTTTCAACTGGATTGGACATGGTTGGATTGGCGGCAGACTGGCTGACATCAGCAGCAAATACTAACATGTAAGTAGAAGCTTTTTATTTAATATATAGATATTTATTATAATTTCACAGTTATAGTGTAAAATACTAGTTTCTGTATCTGAGTGAAAGAATAATTTTATGTTAAAATTTCTGTGGAAAAAAATCTGCATTTTAAATGGTTACAATAGTTATTTATAGAAAGACTTCCAATATTGTCCTGTAGGCTGTCATTTATGAAATTTCATCGTTGTGATATGATGTTGGTTGCACTACCTCCCAAAAGCACACAAAAAATATATACAAATTAGCATTTTGCATGCATAAATATGTAAAATTAAAGGGGTGCTAAGTGAGCATAGAGGTTTTATGTATAATCCTTACCTAGCACTGGCAAAGCTATTTGCAGATGCAGAATTTAAAGTGTGGGTTTTTTTTCAGTTTGGGATTTTTGTGTACTTGCTAAGCTTCACGCACTGTCTGGCTGTTATGACTAGGACTGCTGACATGTGCCTCCAGACATGCACATGGGTTGTGCAAGGCAGAGGGGCTCTGCCCAACATCTCTTGGATAAAGGGCAAAGCCTTGAACCTGGAAGAGGTGGGCAAGATTTTATTCACTGAAGTGGGTGGAAATGGATTCTCAAGCGCTCCCTGCATTTTTCCTTCTAGGCATTAGATGTCTAATCAGAAGGAAGACTGTGGCAAGTACTGTGAAACAGAGCTCTAATCAGTATAAGATAGAGTATATTTTGGCTATAATGTAATGTAATATTGGAAAAAGATGTGTTAGTGTTGTAGATGAAAGCATTAAATATGGACATTACTACATTTCAGGTTCACCTATGAAATTGCTCCAGTGTTTGTACTTTTGGAGTATGTCACACTAAGGAAAATGAGAGAGATGGTTGGCTGGCCAGGGGGCTGTGGCGATGGGATATTTTCACCTGGTACATGACATTTCAAGCTTTCTCTATTTTTCAGACTGTGATATATGACATCCCCTGTAGCTAAAGAGTAAATACAATTAAATATGCATGTTTGAGAGGACACTTGCTAGTAAACACCAGTGGCCTCATTGAGATAAAGTATTGCATGTTTATAAATTTCAGGGATGTGATTATGAGGGTCTGTTTGAGCAAATTGCACTGCATGATGAGCAGCTGTGATGGCACATGGGAAACATAATGAGAAGAGACATTTGCCTTGCAGTTTTGCTTTGCCCCCACTTTTTATGGATTCCATGAAATGGAAGGACTGTTGTATTAGGAGCAGAGGGAAGAAACACAACAAAGCTCTCCATCACTGCAGGGGAAATTGGAGTAAACAGGGAAAGACGTAGCATCCCTCCCAGCATTAGCAGAGTCAGTTAGACCATGCCAGCATTAGAGCATGCTGTTAGCTTTTCATGTGAAGCTGACCTGTGTTTCTCAGTGGGGTACTTGGGTGCTTAGTTAATCTGAGTGCTTAAAAGGCTTGAAAACCTGGTTCCTTCAGGGCAAGTCAATAAGGCAAAAAAGTGTAGAGAAATCATTGACAAACATTGTTAAGACTTATTTTTTTAATCATTCCACTTAGTCTTTTGATTTATACTCTTTGTCACCTCTTCTCTGACTCCGCAATTTCATTGCTCAAAATTTTTGGCCTGTCTGTCTTACAAAATTGCAAAATACCAAAAGAATTTACATTGGATATATTATCTTGGCTTGTCAAAAGAGAATAGACTGTGTTCTGTTGAAGGAGCCTTTCTGGAAAGCAAGTTAGTTGACCTAATGGAGACAGATAGAGTGTACTCTTGAGTAGAGGAAGGGCCTCACTGATAATAACCTAGGACATTCAGCTCTCTGAGGCCATGAAGGTCAGGCAGGGCTCATCTTCAGCTTCTCACATCTGAATGCACACGTGGGAGGTGGTGTAGGAGTTGTATTCCAGCCCTTCCCACAGATGTAGAGAAATAAGTGAGAAGAATTGATATTGCTTTTTCATGAGTTCTTAATTAAAAAGCACTGAGAGCAAAAGCTCTGACAGCTTTTATTGTGGTGTTTAGCAATCCCCCTGAAAACCTTGGCCTCCATCACAGCAGGCATCTAAGTGTGCATCATGAGCCCAGGACCAAAGTGAAAGCTTTGGAAACTGAGCAGTGGTTGGTTACCAACCCTGAGCTGACCTGGTACAGCTGCTCTTAGCTCCTCACCTTCCCACTGGGTTGGTCAGCAACCTACAGGGTGAGGGAAGAGCAATAGCAGTAGTAGTAACAATAGCAATAGCAATAGCAATGGCAGTAGCAATAGCAATAGCAATGCTGCCCAGCCAGCTCTGGAGGGCAGAGCATGGCAGCAGGCTGGGTGAAAGGCTCAAGTGCGTGTGCCACATCTGCCCAAGTCTGGCAAACTCAGGTGGAGATAGTGTGAGTCAGGAAAGGTGTGCGTCTCTGGAGCTGCTGGCCCTGCCGGGGCTGTGGAAGGTGCTGCCTGGCACCAGGGATCAGGGTATTGCTGGTGTGTCAGAGCTCACCTCATTGAGCTGAAACCTGTGTGGGAACAGGCTCTCTGGCAAGCATGTACCTGTGCTGGCATTTACAGGGCTCCCCCTCTCATTCTTTCTTTCTCTGCAATTTCTGGTTTGTGCAAAGTGCATCTTTCTAATTTTCCCTATTGAGAAATACTCAGTGTGCAGGTTCTGCTTTTTTAGGCAATAATCAAAATAATTTCTGTGTTGTCTTCTCACTTCATGGCTTTAGCTGAAGACCTTACTGTTGCAAAGAAAAGGTTTTTCCTCTCTGCATTCTCTGAAATGAAACATATGATGTCAATATATGTAAAGCATAAAAGCCTGACTACTTTCTCCAAATTCTGTAGGTGTGTTTTGTTAGCTGCAATTAACTGTGAACACAACTATGAAATTAGAAGCATTAAAATTAAAATGCAGGCTTATTAATAAACTTAAGACTAATAAATACTAATAGGAAACCCTGGTATTGGAGAAACAACATTTCGGTCTTGATTCTTTTGACAGTGAGCCACTTACTTTCGACAAGATAGGCCAAATTACTTCAACTTAGTTCAGTCTCCTAAATCATCAGTAGCAACTCTTGCATGACATCTGCATTTTTGAGGGACAGGTACCTGAGCATTTCCTTTTAATCTCTCCATTTCTTGTTTTGTCATTTCTGAAGAGATGTGTAGAAATACATCCATATCTCTCAAGGCAGAAAGGGAAAAAAACCCGAGTGTGTACTGACCCTTATGCCAGCAGTGCCATTTTTCTGTGGCATTTTCCCTTGGATGCACAGGAAGGCCAGTGAGGTCAGGGAAAGCCCACAGCAGGGCAGCCTCACTGCAACAGCAGAGCTAGGATTCTGAATAGAAATGAAGCTTGTGTGGGCTGTGGAACAGCATATATCTCCAGTGAGATTAAAAAAAATCTTATAAAAGTCAATACAATGTTAAATTTGCCAGCAGAGATACCCAACAGTGCTTCCTTCATCTGCTGAGAGGGTGGATTTTATTTTATCTCACTTTGGCTGTCCAAGCATTGGGTGTCTACCCTGGGCTCGTTACAGCAGCTCCTGTGTATTCAGGGTATGTGTCTGCAGGGCAAGTTCCACCTAGCACAGACAGCTGCCATAGGATGAGCTGAACCATCCTCTGGAGGTGCAATCTTGTGCTCTTCACTCCATTTTTATATGGATGAATGTTGCAGTAGTTGAACTCTACCTCGCCAGCATTTCAACCTGTTCATTTAAAACCTTTGCTTTATAGAATTACATGTGCATAAACATGGAATATAATCAATCTATGTATATATATATAATATATATATATACACACACACATATATACAGGATAAAGCTGATGGATTTCATGTACACGTCTCTATGTATGTTTGTGTGCATACAAATGTAAAAGTTCTCAGCTTCTGCCTCAGGTACTGCATTATATTCCCATTGTGCTCATGCAGCATTAATGTAATGCCAAACATTGCTCCACTGTAGTCACAGAGACTCAGTTTGTAAAAAATCTCAAAAAGAAAAACCAGACCACTTGCAGAGCTGTAGATCTGATACCCATCTTGAAGTGGGTTAAACAGCCATCTTGAAATGGTTGTTTTAAGTGAATGTATGCCAGTGATTTTAAGGCAAGTGTTAGGGACATTTAGCCTTTTCCCCTGGTTCCCATCAGAGGAATATTTTAAAAAATGTATTTGTTAGAATGACCCTTTTTCCTTGCTCTCCCCTCCTCCCCCTCCAATTATCCAGAAGATAGTGGCTGTTGGGGCTCAGTGGGTGGGTTTGCTCAAAGCTGGGGCATGAAACACCACCCTGATTTAGGAGGGAAGAGCACAGATCGGGTGGCACTTGGAAATCCCTTAGGAAGTTTCCTTGTGGGGGCATCTGCTTAGGAGAGTGAATAGAGTGGGGATTATATGTTGATGGCACATGGAAAGCTAAGACTGGGGTCTGAAAGAGAGATGGTAGTTAGGGTGAAAGGAAGTGCCCGTCATCTTTTGCAGTGGTACTTTTTGCATTAGTTGTTATTTGTGTGTAGTAAATAACATTATTACACAGCCCAGCTGTGAGCAGCATCAGGAAAAAGAATCTGTATTTCTGCCATGAGGCAGAGATATTAGCATTAGAAAAACTATAGCAAGACTTGTTTGTTCTGAAATGATATTACAATGAATAGAAAAAGTAACAGTGTATTACTGTGGACTCCAGGTGGTGCCATATCTAACATGTATGCTATGTTGATTGCACGTTTCAAGATGTTCCCAGAAGTTAAAGAAAAAGGAATGGCAGCTATTCCCAGACTGGTTGCCTTCACATCAGAACATGTATGTGTTTCTGTTTTTTCCTATCTGTTACATCTACTTGTATGAATTTATGATGAAGAAAATAGCTGAACAGGAATTTGTTGACAACTGTCTTCATTTCTGTTATTCCTTCACTGGGAGTAAAAACATGGAAGAGGCTGGCTTTTTGATCTACAGAGGGATGATCTCTGCACTTCTCTGTGGCTGAAGTCTAGGCAGAGCAGTCTCTACAAACCACTGCCAATTCTTTGCTCTCACTTGTGTCTAAATGTTGATGTGAGTGGTGAGGACCACATCAAACAGAGGACAAATCATCATTGGGCTTCAGCACCTTCTGCCAGGAATGTCATCTGTTTGGGTCACTCTGGGGCAACAGAAAATCCTTTGGAGTCAAAATCTTTCCATCTGAAACCAGTCCTGCTGTTATTTAAAGAGAAGGTGATAACACACATGAAGACAGTCATATGGCAGTGCTGTGTGTGTGAGAGCAGCCTCAGTATTTGTTGGGTAACTGGGCTTTGCTGAGAGTTTCTGCCTGTGAGCAAAGGCTTCAGCACACAGGGGCTCATCACAGGCACTGCTGGGACCTGGCAGTGCCAGGGGCCAGGGGAGGTGGGCACAAGAGAAACAGGAGCAGAGAGTTCTTTGCTCTTTGTACAGCCATACCAAAGTCTCTGTTTGGTGGTTGTTTTTGGCTTTATGACCATTTAAAACTCCTTACAGCTTAGAGTGGAGAATGTGGGTGCAGGAGGAAAGGAAAGAGGAATGGTTATTCCCAGGAGCTGTGAGCTGTTTTCAGGCTTCATTGTCCACTTCTAAATTTCCCTGGCTGCGTGGGCTCAGCCAGGAAGGATTCATCTGTGGCTGAGGCTCAGCAGGATCCTGTCCGTGTTAGGCAACAGTGTCCTCCTGGTGCCTATTTTGACTTACCATAGAATGTGATTCCATTCTATGCAAGTGTGAAGAACAAAATGCCCTAAAAATTGATCACAAAAGTGCAGGAGGAAATCTCTCCAAGGGTGCATTTCATAGCAGTAGGATGGGATGAGATGCAATACACAGCTGTGGGCTCAACGTTGTGGAATTACTGTCCCCACAGCAGTTAAAGAGGACAGTCTGCAGATGAGTAGCAACTTTCCAAAGCTGGATGTACAGCTAGAGATACATTATTCATATGGAAGTAACAAGCCTAAGTCGTGCAAATAAGGTCCAGCATGATTATTTAAAGTAACAAATCCTATTGGTCATTAGAGAATTTAACTGTTTTCATAGCGATGGAGTGTTAAACAATGACCCAAATTGTGCTATCAGTCTCAAAATAATGAAATGACCTTTAATAATTGTGTTTTCATGCCAGGAGAGAAGCAGTTCCCTTAGCAAATTAAACATTCAAAAATCAAATATACTAGAGAATTCGTGGGATGGCATCTGAAACTCATTACATTTTAAAAGTATCTTGAAATTGCATGTTTGTCCCTTTCTCAATCAAGCTTTATAAAAAGTATATTCTTATCTTCTAGAGAAGGTAAGAAACTGCACTGTGTAAAGACAGGACCCTTTAACCCTTAATTTCCCAAAGGATATGGGTTCATGGTTTAACCCTCAAAACAGCAGAAGCTGTTAAAGAAATTACAGAGGCCTAGAAACACAATCCTTTTCAAGATAGTAAGTGTCATGCAGGACCTGAAGAGTCACATAAGATGAAAATGTAATTTGTCTCATTTTTCACATCATGCTGATGATCTACCTACTTTTAGACTCCTTGGCCTGACTGAGATTTGTCTCTGCCACAGTTGGATGCTCTTGAAAGACAATGACCATGGAACAAGCAGACTGTAGAATCATATAACACCCTGATTTGGTAGGGATCCATTAGGATCATCATCAACTCCAGTTCCTGGCCCTGTGCAGGACACCCCAAGAATGACACCATGTGCCTGAGAGCATTGTCCAAAAGCTTCTTGAACTCTGTCAGGCTTGATGCTGGTGACCACCTCACTGGAGAGCTTGTGCTTTATCACTTTCCAGGTGAAGAAGCATTTCCAGATATTAAACTTAAGCCTCCCTTGATTCAGTTTCATGCCTTCCCTAGTGGCCTTCATGAGAGTGGAGAGATTGGTATGTGCCCCACTGCCTCCCCTGATGAGGTTTTTGAAGACCACAGCGAGGTCTTCCCTCAGTCTCCTCTTCTCCAGGCTGAACAGACCAAGTCACCTCAGCCACTCCTCACACAGCTTCCCTTCCAGACCCTTCACCATCCTCGGGGCCCTCCTTGGACACCCTCTAACAGCTCAATGTCTTTTTGATATTGTGGCACCCAAAACTGCATGTAATATCCAAGAGGAGGCTGCCCCAGTGCAGAGCAGAGCAGGACAATCCCCTGCCTTGCCCAGCTGTGCCTGATGTCCCCCAGGACAGGGTTGGCCCTCCTGGCTGCCAGGGCACTGCTGGCTCAGGTTCAGCTTGCCATGGACAGGACCCCCAGATCCATTTACATGGCACTGCTTTCCAACCTCTCCCCAGTCTATGCACACAACCAGGGCTGCCTCCTGCCAGGTGCAGAATCTGACACTTGCCCTTGAACTTCATATGGTTGGTGATTTCCCAGTCCTGTTAATGTATCAAGATTTCTCTGCAGGCCCTCTCTGCCCTTGAGGGAGTCAATAGCTCTCCCCAGTTCAATGTCATCAGCAAACTTAGCTAGTATCCCTTCCAGTCCTGTGTCCAAGTCATTAATGAAGTGTTAAAGAGCACAGGGGTGAGGACAGTTCTGTAGGAACCCCAGTAGTGCAGGTCACCAGGCTGATGTCCCCCCATTCACTGTAACCCTTTGTGCCCAACCCTTGCTCCAGTTGCTCTCCCATCCCATAGCAGGGCTGTCCAGCTGTGAGCTGGATGCTTTGTGCAGAAGGACACTGTGACAGACAGTACCAAAAGCTTTGCTGAAGTCAAAAATGGTTACATCTATTGGCTTTCCTAGATCAGCTGGCTGGGTTACCCTCCTAACCAGAGGGAAATCAGGTTTGACAAGCAGGACTTTCCCTCATGAAGCCATGCTGGCTGTGACCAGTGACTGTGTTGTGCTCCAGGTGTTGTGTTTCAGTACTTCAGTACTTCAGTACTTCAGAACAATCTTTCCTGTGAATTTACCAGGTGAAACTAACAGGCCAATAGTTTCTGGGGTTCTCCTTCTTGCTTGTCTTGGAAATTGGGATGATATTCCTCAGCTTCCAGTCATCTGGGACCACTCCAGTTTCCCAAGACCACTCAAAAGCACTGCAAGAGGCTTCGTGATGACTTCAGCCAACATGGGAATTCAGGTCCAATATATTGTAGGGATCAGGCCCCATAGATTTGTAGGATCTAGTTGGAGCAGCAAATCCATAGTATCATTTCCCCATGCTCTGCATGCCTGGTGTGATAGTAAGCAAAGCTTAAAGTAATTGTATGTGTTTAGAAGCTCAGAGGTTTTGGTTTTGAAATTTTCAGTCAGATGCAAAGATTTCCATATCAGCAATTCTTGGCAAAGAATTCCAGCATCCCAGATGAGACTCTATTTTCATTACTACCAGTCTAGAGCTTCCTGTACTATAAATGAATGAAGTTGTGTCACAGTTGCCACCACTACTACTGTAATCAGAATCTGTCTCAGTCTGATGCCATGACAGGTTCAGCTGCCAGTGGGAGAGAGGGAAAAGAGGAGTAATTCACAGCTTTTAAGTAATAACCTCCCTAATTTAGGAGTGCATCATGTTCCAAAATTAGGAGCCTCACTCTCTGCACAACCAGTGAAGAGAAGCAGCTCTGGAGAGAAACTCAGAGCACCCAAATTAGGAACCTAAATATTCCTTAATTTAAATGTTCTGAATCCCTTTCGGGAGGGCTTCACCTACTTCTGTGCACTGACCATAAAGAGACTCATATACACAACCTACATTTGGTGCCTAAAATAGGTCATATGATAAATTCCAACTATGCACGTTCCCAGCCAGCAAATCTTCCCCAAGCCACAACTTAGCACTCTCTGCTTCTGCTTGTTTCTGTTTCACCAGAGATGGTGAAGTACCCTGAAACTGCTTGGGTCAGTTTTTCTCAGGTTTAATTTCACCAAGATGCACTTGCACTCAGCATTTAATTTAGTCTTCTGTATTCATCAGGACATCATCAGTCTTCTTTCCTTTGCACTGGTGCAGGAGCAGTGATGTCCTTCAGGGCAGCTGTTCTGGACTGCACATGATGCAAGAGACCTTGACTCAGAGGGGAAAAAGTGATGGATGCCAGTTGCAAAAACCTATTTCAGTCTATCATTTCAAACACAATAAAAAATCTAAAGTGAAGGCCTCCTCCTGTGTTCCAGCATATCAGCTTTAGGCTGCTGTAGTTGTTCAGAGGAGTCCATCCCTTTTTCAGCATGGGGAAAGCTGCTGAAAGAGATAGCTGCCTTCTCAGAATATTTTAAGTGTTCCATTTGTCTGTGAGGCAAGACCTGTAAAATTTTAACCCATTCCTTATTGTGATTTTGGTGTGCCCAGTCACCACTGTCTTAAAGAGTATCCAGTGGTAGCTGGAAATAGTATGGAGCAGGGATTACACCTAGCAGGCAAAAGGACAAAGTCATGCTGCCCTGAGGAGGAAAAGTGTGCAAGGGGGAAGTTTAGCTGTAGAGAACTAGGTGGGTTCAAGTCACAAAACAGCCTTTGGCCCTTTTCATTGATAGTAGGACAATAGCTTAAAGAGACATGCAGAATTTCTGTGGACTTGATTAATTTGGGACTGTGTGGGCTTAATCCACAGTTCAGACAATGAAATGAAGGCTGGTCATAATTGTAAAGACAGAATTTTTTTCATCTTCTCTGTTCTCCAATCCAGCAAGACTGTTGTCATGTAGCTCACAACAGCTTTTTTACTTCCCCACTCATCTAGAAGCTCCCTAAGAAGGAACATCTTGTCAGGTGCTCAGTGAGGGAATAGCAACACTATTCCTTAGCACAGGTTTAGAAAATAAACTGCAGAGTTAAGAACTGGCAGGTAATTGAGACTGATCTGGCAATAAAGGACCTCTTCATGCAGTTAGGGACCACAGAGGGCACAGAAGAGGTTCTCCTTGCCTCTGGCATCTCTCCAGCTGCCCTGCTCTTGTGTTGAAATTGCTGCTGCTGAAGACTTCACTAGGATTGCAGCTCTGGTAGCTCCCCCCACTGAAGGGGGGGTCTGTTGGCTCTCCAGGGTCAGCACTGCAGGAGCAGGACACACCTGGAGGGGCCTCATCCTCTAGGAGAGCACTGGGAGAGGTGGCTTCTCTGGGGTGGTAGGGGAGCACCCTCCCAGCAACAGAGCACTCAGCATCCACACAGCAGCTGGATCAGAGGGGGCAGTTAGCAATGAATCACCTCCTCAGCTTCGTGTGTGCTGATTCCCCTTTGTGGATAAGCCCCATTTGTAGCAGGGAGGTGTCAAACAATTGCAGTATCTGTGGGAGGAGAGTGGCTTGGGGAAGCTTTTATCTGAACAGTTTCAGAAGCCTACTATAAAGCTTCTTGGTGCTGATTCAGAAGGAAATTAAATGTGACTTCTGTGTCTGTAGCTTGATAGACCATTTCACACAGGATATGGAAGATTTTGGGTTGGTTTCAGTGTAGAATGAATGAAAATCTGGTCTCTAGTCTACCACTTCCATGATACATGGTGTTGCCCTCTGTCCCTGCAACTTAGGAGACACTTTGCAGAACTGCCACCTGCCAGAAGCAGGTGTTGTGTGAGGTGCTGCTTCCAGAGAAAGATTTGAGCAGCCTGGAAATCCTCTTTCTATTTGGTAGCATAGATTACAAAGCTGTAAATTACACTCTGGGCATACACAGTAAGTAGGAATTAGATTTGTTTCCACCTAAGGAAACTTAAAATCAAAGTGATGGTTTCTCACTTTTTTTTTCTTTGCATTACTTTCTGTATAATAACTAAAAAATACTTTTATGGTAGTTGAAGCCAGGCGGAAACAGTGAAAATTTGATCTTATTTGAGGAACCACTTAATTCAGGTAACACTGTTCAAATCAAAGTAAAAGCATTTTCTAGAAAAGTAGTGCTCTGTTGTAGTCTATCCTAAAGGAGAAAATCATCATTTGAGTCTAATCCTTCATCTGGTCAATACCTTGTGGCTTTTACACTGCCACAGTATCCTCCTGAACTCAGTGCAACATTTCGTATCACATACAAAGCTGCAAAAGTATTTGCACTAGGAAAAAAAAAAATTAGGCTTTCTCATTAGAAAAGCAGCATGAATCTGTGTGTTTGAAAAATGCCAAAGATACTAGTATGTTTAGAAACATCAATATCCTCATTTCTCTCCTGATACTAACAAGTAACTTTAGAAATTGAGTAGCAATAGATAAATGAAAACATAGAAAATATATCTCTCATTACAGTGCATTTGAAATTTGGATAGGACACAGTGTGCTCTTTCTGTAGGTAATTGAAGGAGAAGATGTAGCTTGAAATTAGATGATAAAGATAGAATTCATGTTGCTTAATGTTAATCACCTAAGGTGTAAACATTTAGTTAGTCTATACACTTTTTATGGTCAATAAAAATAGCAAGATCTGCAGAAGGCAACTCATCTTAAGTCTAAAACAGATGCCAAAGCCTTTGAGATCAGTGTGGCTTCTGGAGGTACCTTTTTCCCCACTTTTGTGGGAGCCCAAACAACAAGCCTGGACTAGCCACACATTTTTAGATTACTGAGATACAAACAGCCCAGCCTACACATCCAGAAACTGCACAATATTTGAAGCCCAGGAGAGGTGAAGAGGAAAGTGTGTTCACCTTCTTTGCTGGTGAATAGGTGATGGGGTGAGGCTGGGGGTCCAGATCTCCTGGGCACCAGGCTGCCAGTGACTGACCTCAGGGGAATTTCAACTGCAGCATGTCTAAGCTTGCTCAGCATTTGGGAACTGGTTACTGATAAGCCACCTCCACAAAGCTCATGTCACTCTGGATTTATGTAAGCAAAGAGAAACAGCAATCTGAAAAAACAGCCATGCCCTGTGGGGCTCATGGCATTAGGATGGTTCTTCGTGACAGCTTCAACCATGCCAGATGATGAGCAAGTAATTTAGCAAGCTATAAAAATAGAAGCATCTATATATTGAAGCACTTTAGATAACAATGCTGTACTTCTCAGCATCATAACATTTTTAATTATTCTAATTCTTCCATTTTTCAGAGGGCCAATTCATTATTGCACATGTAATACATTTACACTGTCTCTACCTTACAAAGCTAACCATGTAAAAATGGCTCTCTGTGGAGCAAACCTATACCTAACAGCATTTGAAATTTCAGATAAGGGGAAAATTCCCCTGGCTCAGAATCACCTTTTTTTTTTCTGACCATCAATACACTGTTAGTCACTAATATCTATACGTTTTCCTTTACCACTGAATTTTACCACATTCTTCCCATACAGAAATTAGGTTCCTCTCTGTTGGGGATGTATTTTCAGTCTTCCATGCACCCTTTCCATGAAGAGAGGGAAGGAGGAAGGCAGGAATAGCCAAAGTGACAGCTCATTCCTAGCTATGTGTCCTTCTCCTTCTCTGCAGCCCCAGGACAGTGGTGAAACTCCAGGCATCCCAGTGTCTCCAAGCCTGGCTTTTCCTTCAGGACTGGCATCAGGCAGCCTGTGCCTGTCCTCCCTTTGTTCCCTGGCTCTCCTACCATAAGGCTTCAGATCTGTGTCACTCTTACACAGCTGTGTGGTGAAAGATGGTGCTCAGGCTCTCTTCTGGGTGTGTCTGAGAAGTCTGTAGCCCTGGTATTGTAAAGGGGTCACATTTAATGCCCTTCCTTGTTAGCCCAGTTAAATCATCTGTGACTAGTTCTGTCTGATCAGGTTTATTTCTGCAAACCATTTCATCTCTTTGACCTTTATAGTTTTCTGTGTTTACAAAGACAACCATAATACACAGGCAACCAATCTTTCAGCACTATCACAGGAATATTAAACCAAAGTTTAATACCTATCATTTTGAAAGCTTTATTTGGTCCTACAACTATATTTTTTCTATTTTGCCTTCATCTTAATCTTTCAGAGCCTCTCAAGCACGTGGAGTATTTCCTGTGGTGTTGCCCTAAAATATGAAAACATTACAGCAGTTATATATCTGTGAATGTATACACAGATTGAGCCATTTCATATTCAGAGTTTGTCTAAAAATTGTAATTGCATTTGCCCTTCTGAGCACAGACTTCTATATTTCTTCCCAATTTATCTGTAAACCAGTTTTGGTTCCTGACCGCTTAATTCCCTTTAGTCTGTAAAAAGCCTTCAGGCTTCTGAGCCATCAGCACTACATTCATTTTTTTTCCCCAGTGCTCTTTTAGCAGTGCCATGAGACTTCTTAGCAAGGCAGCTGAGCTTGGCCATATTCCAGTAGATGCCTTTGAGCACATGGGCTTAATTTCTGTCCTCATAGTAGACCATTTAAATCTGTCTTTTCTTTTTAAAGGTACTTTGTATAGTTCTGTTCCCTAGTAGAAAAACAAATTGGAACACTAAATCTTTTTAAACTGGTGTGGAGTAAGGAGCAAAATTAATGAATGTGATGTCATTGACAGAAACCCCAGTGAAATACACCTGTGATTCTTCACTCCTAAATATCTACCTGCTTTTATATATTTACAAGACCCAGTATTTGCACATCAGTTTGTGTAATACATGATTAAAAAACAGAATAAATTTTTTAAAGTATATTAATTCAATTCTATCTTCATATAGCATACCAGTGAACTGTCATTGTTCTGGCAATATTTTTTCTCTGTTTTCAATTTTTGCAAAGTTCCAAGATACTTTCCTAAACTTGGGAATTTTTTGTAAGCCTCCCCCTGCCAACAGCCATTTCATGGCCTCTTCTCCTCCCCACTCTCACAAAGTTGCACTGCTGCCCTATAGGGCTCAGGGAGGCCCACAGCACTGGGGACAGACTTTTGTATCTTTGATGTTTAGAGGTTTGTGGATTGCTCACAATCCAGGCCTTCATCTACAGTGCATTTGTGCTGGGGGAAAGCCCACTGAATTTAGTGAAACTGATGAAACTCATGGAAATGCATTTGTTTAAAAATTCAGTTTTGTGAAGTAAATAACATGCCATGAAAAATGTCAGAGTGATGGCTGAGCTGAGCTGATGTTCAGTGTATAAATACCTCTTAGCTAGAAAAACAACAGAGCAAACTCCAAGATGAACATACCAGTGACCAGTGGCTTTAATAGGCTGGGTGATGTCTGGCTGGGTGTTAAACACCTGCAATATCTGGAGCTCTGGTGGCTGCAGATGCTGGATACTTCCCATTCCCACAGCAGATTCACAGGACTTTGTTCAGACAGAAGGGATGGGAACTTCTTCACCTGATATCATTCAGCACCCACTCCAAACCAACCCCCTTGTGCTGAATCTTTGCCTGGAGGTGCTTATTTCCCACAGAATGCAGAGGAAGCCTACTTGATAATGCCAGCTTGGTTAGACTACCTTCAAGGAACTGAGTTTGGGACAACAGAACTCTTAAGCACAGGCACAAATCCCCTGTGGCTCATTTAAGTGATGAGTATTCATTTTGTTTATCAGTTTGTGCAAGAGTCAGCCTCAGTGTGTGTATGCTGACATTTCAGAGTGTGCTTAGTTCAGGGACAGGGGTGGTTTGCTGTACTAGGACTTCAAAAACTGATTTTACATCTAGGCAACGTGTTCAGTGGCTGCTCAATACACACTGTTTGTACACTGCAGCATATTCCATGGGGAAAAGCTGTACCAACCCAGTGCATTTAAGAAATAAGGGCAGTATTAAAAATACTTACCTGAGGAAGCATTTTCAAATTGTCCATATATCATCAGTGAAACATGACTTAAGAGCAGTCTGAATTTCTTCAAAATCTCTGGATATTAAAAAAGTCAGCAGACATCATAAAAATGTTAAGAATTTCAGCCAAAATGGTGAGAATACAGGTGTATTAAAAAAGGAATTTGTACTGGGAATTTTTAACCATAGTGGTCAAGACTCAATAAAAACTATTTCCTGGGTAGGTTTTAAAGCACAAAGGTTTTTTGCTTCTTGCGTTGGATGTACATGTTGCAGTTTTTCTTCTCTTCTTCCTCTTTCATTGAGTTGGTTTGGAATTACTGTCATTTTCAAAGTGTTCATTATATTTAGAGCCCTTTGGCATTCAGTCAATCTGTGCCCTCATGGCCTTTAAGTGAGGTCCACACGTGTTGCCATTGTGCCAGTCTCTTTCCCTACAGCTCTCTGCTGCTTGCAAATACTCCCTTGACAAAGCAGTAGTGATTACTTCTTTCTTTTGCTATCTGCAAACTAGGTCTTCCTTTCTCCTTTAACATTTTGGACACTTCAGAAGCCTTGTTAGGTTTTTATCTTCTGGATCTTTTTTACAGTGTTACATCCTAAGCTAATGGTACTGTACTATCTAAAGAATTTCGTTTTTTTAATGTTTCATAATCTGTAGTTAAAATTACTTTGGACAATATTGTTAAGAACTGGGTTTGAGTTAATACAAAATCAGATGCTTGGGGCTAAAATTTGATATAAAACTGTTGTATTATCATAATCACTTGGGTTTAATTTAGAATTATACACCAACTTATCTCAGGAGCTAAGTCCTGTGAGTGTGAGAAAATTAGGCCAATGTGCACTCCAGTATGTAACCTTCACGTTTTATTTTGTACATACAGATTAACTGATAATCTTACTTAATAGCCCTATTCTGATATTAAACTTCAGTGGGTCTGTTTATTAGGAATTAGTTAGTAGGAATTACTACTGGTTTTCCCTGGCATGAGATCACAATTAGGCTTCCTATATTCATTTCTCTCAGTACATTATTTGGGCAGAAGAGACATAGTAGCACACGACTCTGGACATCACAAACTAAATGAATATTCTAGGGAAGACTATTTTGTTTCAGTAAATCAAGTTTATAGCTGAATCTGTACAAACAATAGAAGCTGCAGGTATGCATCAAGGTCCAGCATCGACCACAATGACCATTCTGTATATAACATTCCAGGAGTAAACCCAGATTAGAGTTATTGCTACTTGTCCACTTGTGGTAGTGACCTGCTTTGAAGCCTCAAATTGCAGTGAGCAGTTTCCAAAAGGGAATGTAATTACTGCCTCTTGGGACTTCATGCTGAAGGGTCTGCAGGAGGGTGGTGTTTTATATTAACTTAGATAATAAATAATAAAACCAGTAAATAATAATAAATGTATTTTTTCAGAGTCACTTTTCTGTGAAGAAAGGAGCTGCAGCCTTGGGTATTGGTACAGATAGTGTGATTTTGATTAGATGTGATGAAAGGTAAGTAAAGATGTCAAACACAGCTTTTTTTGTGGTGCATAAAATGGGACCATCAGGTGCTCATCTCACAGAGAGTGTGTGGGATGTGGTCAGCAGTTGATATAATTTGTCATGGCACTGTCATCTTCAGCAGTATAACACTCATTTATCCCACCTGAGGAACTGGCTCTGTTAGTAGCTTCTTTATGGGTCCATTTTTGGAGTTCATAAAAAGTCTTAAAAGTTGCTTTCCTCAGAGGTTTCTGACTTCCTTTTCTTTCATTCTGATGTGAAACAGGATATCAGACTAATATAATTCTCTACATTTTGTGCTAAGAAATCAGGAGGAAGCTTGTTTTGGTCAAATCAGACTGTCAGGTTCTGATCCATTGAAAGGAGCTGAAGTGGGCCTTTCATAGGAATAAAATATTTAGGAGCATTTGCTAATACAATTCTATTACTTCATGCCCCCATCATCTTTCTCAGCTGGACTGCATTTCTCTTGGTGCCCTTGATTGGGACATGTTTGTGGTAGGATGTGAAGAGAAGGATCTTGGCAGTATTGTGGGAAGCATAGGCTGAGGGTGATGGTCCTTGGAAACCAACAGCACAGGAGGCAACTAATCTGCAGCTCACACAGGCTCTGAAAAGGGGTGGTAGATAACTTCTTTCTTAACTCACCCAACTAAAAGGTTTCAATTCTCTGAGAAAACCCATTTTGAGAAAAGGTATCTTAACAAAATCAACATGTTCTGATAAAAATTTTCTGGTTTCTATGGGACAAAAAATCAATAGAACAATTCCTATTGGTTCTATTGAGAGGTCTTTCCAATAGAAAATGCTATTTGAGTTCCTCATTGTTATAAAGTATTGAGTTAATTATGTCTCTAACAGAAATGGAAGGCTTTACTGCTATAAAAATACTCTGCTCCCAAATTTAAAACCAAGCATTAAGTGAGCAATTTACAGTGCTAATCACAGTGCCTGTGTATTGACTTATGGTCCTATTATCTCTTTATTAACAAAAGACTGAGCACACCTTGAAGAGGATTTTATGACGTCAGAACAACCAGCACATATCAAAATAAATCCCCAGTTGTTTCTGTTCACTGGAGATGGATGTGGATCAGTGGAGCCGTGTCTTCCTTTTGTTCTTGTGCAAATTCAGCGTGATGGTTCTCTGTGAAGACCACAATGGTTGGCCTGCCCACGCTGCAGTAAACAGCAGGATTGCTGTGTGTCTCTCAGGCACCACGGGGACACAGCAGACAGAGCAGGGACAGAGCAGATTGTCTGCACAGGATGTGGGCTTGATGGTCTCAGTATGACCAGTCATACCTCCTGGTGGCTCCTCCCCATTCTGACCCACACCTGCCAAGTTTGCCTTGTTTAGCTGGTAAACCTTGGCATTGGTTGGGTATTGCACTCTCCTGGCCATGAATTCCTGCATCTACTTGATGTGACGTGGGGCTGGATAATCACTTGCTTTGGTAAAATAATTTGGGCAGTGAAAGCATCGGCCCAGTTCTGTGTATGTTACTATGCACAAGCTCACCAAATCAGAAACTATTGAAGATCAACATCTAAATTATGTTTTGAGGAGGAATTCATTGCTCTCTTTTGAGATGGTTTTATTTTCTTTATTTCTCTAGTGATCCCAGGAACTTTTTTTGAGGATAAAACTACAACTGTGTTTCTCTGAACATGTACATGTGTCTGGGAGGAGCTCACAAGGAGCTGAATCTCATCACTCTTTAGACCTTCCTTGCACTTCTGCAAGAAAAATCAGGGTTAATTTTTTGATTTTTAGAGCCTTTTATTTTTAGTTATTCTTTCAATATTTTAGTGTTTTGAATATGTTGCAAAAATCTCAGCAGTACTAACCCATTTCTACTGAAATAAATACCGTCTTATTGTAAGTTATATGAGGATGAAAACTTACAGAACCAACAGCATCTTACTACAATAAATTAATAATTTTTTAAAAAGGACATGCATCCAATTGTCATGAAAACAGTGCAAGGGGTTTTATGCAAAATGAAACTGAAACTGATGGGTTTATTAGTTTCCATGTAACTTCATTTTGAGTTTTGATTAAGGTTCTTTTTTTATAGCAGCAGGAAATTAGGGCCTAGGGAATGAAAAAAATCTGAAAAGGTCTTTAAAAATTTATATCAATCTAAATGTACAACATTCAAAGCCAGTGGAGACTTTATTTTGGTAACATGGGAATATGTCATGTTTGTATTGCTGGTATTCATACTGCCTCTTCTTTTATAGACTTGTTTATGTCTAAAGCAATGAAAACCATAGCCTTAATATTCAGCATCAGAACTGTTTTATGTTGCACCTAGTTAATTTACAGGATTTCCTAAATTAGCCTTCAAGCCTTACATGACTGGGTCAGAATCTGAAGTAGCTGGTTCATACTGGAGGTGTTGCAAATAGAGTCAGTGCAAAGAGCCTGACAGGGCATTTAGCGAGTCTAGACTGAGCTTCTCACACCCTGCTTCCATCAAATGCAAACATTTAATTCACTAAACCATGGGAAAGTCACCCTGAGGTGAGCTCATCCCTGGGCAGGGAACACAGAGACAACGCTGACAGCACAGCTGGCCTGCACTGCACAAGGCCATGCTGCTCAGCTGGCATTTTCTGGGGGATCTGGCACCCAGTGAACTTCTTGGGATGCTGGATTGGGCCTCTCCTGGGGAGACTGAAGCTTATTCCCAGGACTGTAACTTCAGACAGGACCAAGAGGCTCCAAGGAGCAGCATCAGTCTTTAATGGGGTGGCCACAAGATAATTTCTCTGTTACCGTCATCACATTGATGCAAATATATTGGCAAATTAGGGTAATTGGTAATTAGGGTAAAAACTCAGACTAATGGACAGAGTCTTTCTGTGCTCTTCAACGCAGCACAAGTCTTGGGCAAAAAAGTCACTTTGCTCCTTCTTTGGGTTTCCTGTTAAGTGAAGAAGTAACAGGAAAAGTTGATTTCAAGATCAAGTTACTGATACAACTGTCTCTTGCTCCAGAGGGAAAATGATCCCATCAGACCTTGAAAGAAGAATTGTTGAAGCCAAACAAAAAGTAAGTTTACCAGCTTTTCTGCTTCCAAAGAGGAAAAGAAAACCAAAGAATGCTAGAGCCAGTTGTTTGCATTCCTTGGTAAAGCAACACAGGCTTGCCCATTAAGGTTGATTTATTTCTTAGAAATGTAGCCTACCAATTAATGAGGCAAGAGTTGCTGAGAAAATAGGTTTGGAGTTACTTTATAATATCCATGAGCTATCTGGCATTCTTTTTATATGATGTTTTGCATAACATACTCCTCTTTTATATTATCAGCCTATGATGCAGCTTCTCAGCTGAATATTGTCAAAACCACAGTAATCATTCTGGGGAATTGGTTTTATTCCAATGCATTGAAAATACTTTTCATAGACTCACCAAATCAATAGAAGGTTAACTAAAATCCACATATCTCTAACAATGCTCACACTTTTGTATTTGTTCAGTAAGAGAAACTAGAATTAAAACAAATTAAAGTATGTAATGAACTGAGCCCTGTGCTTTCAGCATGTATAGTCACTGGACACACAGCAGCCAAAGGTTATTTATAACACAAGTCTTCATTAAAAGCACTTTTTTTTCCAAGAAAAGCAACAGAGTAAAAAAAAAACCACACACACAAAAAAAAATAAAGCAGAATTACAATAGAGTGCCACTCAAACCTATGACTGTTGCAGAAGGAAGTTTGGACTTTTTTGATGGTTTGAACCCCAGTTTTGCAAGAAAAAAAAGTAGCCACTCAACCTCTAAGTACTCCTTATGAAATCAATGTAACTAAAAATGAAATTAAAATGGAACACTGGTATAAATTCTAGCAGACCCCTGATCTCATGGTGCAGAAGTGAGTGCTCTGCTCCCAGGCATGGATGTAGCAGAGGGAATCCAAGAGACATGGCCTCTGTGGGAGCAGCTGCTTTTCCCTTTGAGGAGCTGTGTCCCAGCTCTGCATGAGGGCTGGGGGAGCCCACACCTGCCCACTGCCCCGGGGGACCCCCTCAGACACGGCGTTCCCACTGACAAAACCAGGGCACCACACGGCCAGACAGTCACGGCAATGCCGGGCACAGTCCGCCAGAAATGCTGCTCTCACCGCCGTGCCTGCTTGAGGTGTGTTTATGTGACATCCTGCAGTGCAGACTTTGTTGTTTCAGGCAGGTGGTGTGAAGCAGAATTGTTCTGTTGAGCCCTTACCTGTCTCATGCATCCTAATAAATGGAGGAGACTGGTTTGGAAGTTTGCTGCCACCTTAAGGTAGAAACTATAATATCGCTGGCATCGAAACGTGGAGAAAACCAGTGTAACACAGCAGGGATGTCCTCTGGGAGACACCTGTGGGATCACTGTGGGGCAGCACCGGGAGAGCGGGATGGGGGCTGCAGCACTCTGACCGCGCATGAGGTCTCTCTGCTTCCTTGCAGGGATTTGTTCCTTTTCTGGTGAGTGCCACGGCCGGGACAACAGTGTATGGGGCATTTGATCCTCTGATAGCTATTGCAGACATCTGCAAGAAGTACAAAGTCTGGATGCATGTGGATGTAAGTACCACCATCCGTGGAGGGCTGGATTACAAGGTGTATTAACATTCATTTATTCATTTTGGAGAGTGTCATCTTGTACAAAACCCATTGCATTTAGTTCCTGTAATTAAGTCTAACATCTAAGCACTGACTTGCCACTCCTCTGAAAGGCTCAGGTCAGGGAGATATTTTAGGAGCCGTGACTGTAGTTGTACTTGTAGTAACTGGGACACTTAAGATGACCTAGTTGGAGTGCTTTTGGCTTTCTGCTTTATCTCTAAATGCCATTAGTAAAGAAATACTTAAGAAGCATACTGAGCATTGGCTCAGCTTCTGCAGCAGCTGCAAAATAAATACATAAGAGAAAGGATACATTTGTCTAGAATAAAGTACTGCAAATTGCTGATGAGGTTAATGCAAGTGCTAGGGAAATTTATCAGATTGGCTACTTAGCTTTATCCAGGCTCTTGCCAAGAAATCTTTCTGAAGGATCATCTTTCAGCCCTAGAATATCTTCTATGTCATTTTTCGCAAATCCTTTCTCCAAAAAGGCTTGGTAATTGACTTCTCATACGTTTGGGAGTCTTGATTTTGTATTACTGTGTCATCTAAAATCAGTCCATCCAAAGGAAGAATTTGTATTTACTTTAAATTCTTCTCAGTTGCATGAAATGCCCTCTTCTCCCAGATCTCTGTGAGAAAGGCAAATGAGTAGAGGGCAAAGAGTACTGGGTCCAAAATATGATGGAAATTCCCCAGAGCAGCTGAGATCCCAGCCTGGTTTGTTATTATAACTTAGTGACTACAAGAGAAAAGGCAGCTGACCCAGGAGCAGACCTGCAAGTCATTAATTACAGCAGGGGGCAGCCCGACGTGCCGGTGTCAGAGCGGCGAGGGGCTTTGCAGATGATAAGGGCGAGTGCCCAGATTAGGGGCTATTAACTGCTGCTTCCAAGCTACTGCAGAAAATTGTCAGCACAGCTCACGCCCCGGGCCCCATCTGCCTAGTCATTTTGGAATGTGCCACATCAGCGAGATAAAAAGGGTCCCACACTGATGGGAACACACAGCTGTCATCAGGGAAGCAGAGCTCTCATTAAGATGTTGTGTCTTGCCTTCCAGGGAGCATGGGGTGGTGGGCTCCTGATGTCCAGGAAACACAAATGGAAGTTAAATGGCATCGAAAGGTATGATTTATTAGTATCAATAAAAGACATCTATTAAATGCATTTTAACATACTTGTGCTTACCATAGCAATGCTTGTAAAAATTGAGGATCAATGTTATCTCAGAGATACAGTTGGGAGATGTCATATAAACTGTTTTTCCAGTTGAAGCAGCATTGTGGAGTGCCCTTGTGCTACAGTGGTGTGGCAATTTGCTTTGAAGTATAAACAGCAGACATTCCATGCTTGTTTCTCTGTTCTCCCACCACACATCCACAGATCCAGAGTAATTTCTGCAGCATTCTCTGATTCAGCATCCAACATGAATTAACCATTTCATTTCTCTAAGAAGTGAATCTTGTAGGTCTCGTACACTGAAGTAGAAAACTTTAAGTATAAAATGTAGGTGCACCTGTAGTGAGGACAGATGTCCTGCTCTGTCACTTTTGGAGAGAATGGCCCTTTCCAGACTGTGTTATTGATTTCTTCAGTAATTCTGTGCCTGGATATATACACAATTGTAGTCATGAGCTTGTAAACATTGTAGATAATTCAAATGAACATAAGTGATGCTAGTCCAGGCTGGAAGGACTGAGCTTAGATGTAAAAACAGCTGCTAACTCAGAAACATTTATTTAAGCCATGGAAATCCTTTCTATAGGATGTTGTGATTTAGCTACATTCAAGGAAGGACAAAAGCTGTTTAGGATTCCTGTGAGACAAAAATGAGTGGAAGCTCAGAGAATATTTAGAGAAAGTTCATAGGTTCTTGCTCTGTTTTGTATTCTTCCCAGACACCTATTTAGTCCACTTTCTAGAGGCAGTATACTGGGCTAGATGGAGTCACTTGCATTTGTGTACTTACTGAAGCTCATAATGTTTGAGAGTAAATCATTGCTCCCTTCCTCTATCACTAAATCAAATTGTTGTTTCTTGCCAATTAAAATTACAAACAACTTCCTCATCCTGATCCTGGAGATTAGGAGGATACCTTGATGATTCAGTTCTTTTCTCATACATCTCTCATGCAAAATTTGGAAAGCAGCCCGTGATTCTATGAATTCATTTAGTTAACATGCCTACAGCACTCCAAACTTACATATCATGCATTACAAGGACATACACCCAAATATCCAGCAAGCAAAAATCTACCTCATTGCCTGTGAGGGCAGAGTATGAAACAAAGGGTTTGCCTCCCAAATTGCTGTCCAACTTTTGCAATGAAAAGTTCAGGTTAAATCTACGTTGGAGCATTTTCCACATAACATGCTTTAGATCCAGAACTCCACTGGATTTTATTAAGTGCTTTGATAAGCATCATCTCAGTATGTTTGGCAATGAATTAAGGAAATGTGTTGTTTTGAATGCTGTTCCTCTGATTGCTGTACTCAAAAGCTCGTTTCAGTTCGTCCAGATCTCAAGTGTGGGAACCTTTAGAGCAGACCTTTTATGGACCTTTCTGTTTCGTGGCAGATAATGGAGTCATCACAGGTCTGAGTAGAAGAGAACTGAAGGTGTTACTCATGTTTGATAGGAGAGGGAACATTTACTGCAGCACACTGTGCTCTGAGTACCCACATCCTTCTTATAAGTCAGTCCAGCAGAAATACTCTGTCACAGGAGGATGAGTTTCAGGACTGTCCTTACCATGCCCTCCAGTCTCCCCAGGGCAGATTTCAAGGTTGGAAGGTCCCTGAAGGAAGCACGAGCCCCAGTGTGTGGAGCAGATAGGTCTGGCCAAAATCAGGCGTTCCAGCTTGGGGTCCCCTGTCCAGGGGCTCAGGCAGGGAGTGACAGCTACATGAGAAAAGCGTGTGTGCAGCACAAAGCTTGTGAGTGCTCCCACAGAGGGTCTGGGCATCCTTCCCGGGGCTGTGGTCAGTGATTGCATCAGTCTGTATTTAATGATGGCTCAGGACCAAATTCTGCCAGTCATGAATCTCTCCTGTCATACATTTGAAATCTGTAAAGGAAAAACGTTTATTTTTTTTCTATCTTTGACCAACAGCCAAAAAATCACATAGGTTCTTGGTGCTCAGTTATTTGGGCAAACATGAGATGCTTTTGGAAAACATCTGTGGATTCCTATAGATTTTTTTGTTTCACTGTTTGTCTTGGTCAGCAATTTCTTCAAATATATACTGATGAAAGAAGTCCAGAATAAACAATAACAAATGAAAAATGGTATTTTTTTTATTTTACATAATTTATTATTTTTCTGTGTGTAGTTGGTATCTAATTAGGTAAATAATTGACCATAGGGTAAATTAAATGTTTTAGACAGATAATTTACATCTGGCTGTTATCAGTAAGTAACGCTTTTGCTCGAGAAAATGCATCTCTATTGTTATTTAGAGGTCTCTTAAAGAATTTCTGTCTGATTTTGCACAGACACAAATAAAATTAAAAAGTATCATATCAAGGGAAATTCACAGACCTGAGTGGATGTTCAGAGCCATTAGCTTTGGTGTTGTAATCAGATGACTGACTGAGCTGATTAAAAGCTTCCAGATACTCAAAAAGCCAAGCCAAGTGGCCAGATGTTGCCTGTGGAAGACTGTTCTTTCCAGATTTTGCATCAGGCACTTACATAGTCCTATTTAAATAGAAGCAAAGAGGAAAGCACAGAAGTACTGCCTGATGTCCATGTGAATTTTGAAGTTGCTTGCTTTGAAGGAGTGAAAGCAATTTGGCAGAAGGTGCATAAACCTGTAGCACTGTCTCCAAGTCCTACAAAGGAAAACACTGCTAGATTTTAACATGTTTACTTTTGTTCACATCAGTGTTACTTTTAAGTGTGTCCTGGGTCCTTTAAGTTTTCACATGCCTCAGCTGATTGATTTATCCATCAAAATGCACTAGATGAAATCACTTGCACTATGTGTCCTTGACATCTTGCCAGATAGGATGCAAATATATACATTTATCAGCTAATTCATCATATGTAACAATAGTAATTAGAAAATAGCCAGTTAAGTATAACACAAAATTAACATAATAAACAAGTGGACGATCTTCCATTCAGCCCATACCACAGTCCCAAACACCTCTTCTCTAGTCTATATGGTGTCAGAGCTCTGTTTGTTCCCAAAACCTAGGCTGACAGCAGTTTTTCCAACACATGTCCTAAAGGGAGGCAGGATCAGACTCTTCTGGCAAGATGGGTCAGTTCCGTGCTTATTCCGACTGTAGTCGTGTGAATTGCTGTAGCCAAGCAAAACTCAAGGAGCTATGAAAATTTGCCATCATCAGAGCAACAAGAAAAATTACTTTGGGCCAGGTTTTCCAGGTTACTCAGAGACTTAGTGATACCCAGAAGAATTTCAAGGAATTTTTTTAAATGCCTGTGTGAGCTAATTACTAAAATCTTGCTGAAACTGGAATCAGAGGGAGGGAGATCTGCTAGGTCGCCAGTTTCCTATCTGCATCTTTAATTGACTGTGCAGTTTTAGAAAGTTCATCAGTCAAATGTGTGTTTTTAGGAAGTTTGCCCTATGTTTGTAAAGTATAGATGACTCCCCAGAAAGTTTAATACTGATTAAATTTAGTGGATAGAGCAATTATCCTGTGGTAAATTGCCAGGATTGTCATCCAAAAGCCAGCTGGAGTGGATTAGGTCCCCTGTGAAGGCATTGCTTTCTTAATATCAACCATGATTATTTTCAGCTTTGCTTGCTCAGAAGAAGAAAAAAGTGAGTAATTCTAAATGTTCAGTATTATTCTAATTACTTCTAAATGCCTCTGGGGTTTCATCACATTGTACAATGTCTGAGTTTCATGTGGTTTTCTGTCCTAGGGCTAACTCAGTAACCTGGAACCCTCACAAGATGATGGGCGTCCCACTGCAGTGCTCAGCCCTGCTAGTAAGGGAAGAGGTATGTCACAATATACATGCTTCTCTTCTTTGCTTCTGAAAATCCTCTGTGTTTTCTCCATAACTGTGCCATAGCTAATACTTGCTAAAGTGATGAGGATTATAATGGGTGCTGAGAAGAGACCTCTATTTACATGCTTCAGCCATGACTGAAAAAGGGATTAAAGCAAATGTCTAGCAAAATTGAGGCAATCAATGGCAATGTCTGTACAGAGTTAGAGACTTTCCATTCTAGAGGTCCATGGTTAAGTTGTGGCTGCATAACTGTGTAACCCTAGTAGTTGCTGTGTAGCATAAGACATAACTGCAGGCAAACTCTGGTCCTCTCCTCATGGTTTACATGCAGCACAACATTTGGTCCAGAATCAAGGCATCATTACACTTTCTAGACTTTTTATGATATTCCTACCCAGCTTTGATCTATATATCCACTTGGGGCACATGAAAGTAAAAATGGATCAGCAAGTGCACTTGGAATAAAAAGTAGGCATTTCATTTAGTGCTAGAATTTGAATTACCCTTCAAGCCTGTAATTGTTGTGTAACCGTCACTTACCGGGACAGCTGCTGTACGGCCAACACTTAATAGACCAGCCATCAAAAAGCTGTTGCTGTTTTGCTAACAGCTGTACAACAGATTGTATACAAAGTGATTGCACTTAGGAAGAGAGAGACTGGCTTTTATTTGCCCTCTGGGTCAGTTCCCCAAGACAAAGCTGCCCAGCTGAAGTCAGTACCATCCTTGACTTCTAGTGAGGGCAGATGGTTCAGATTAGAAGGAGGTGAATTCTTTCCCCTCTCCTCTCATTTTGCTATCTCAGTTTTGAGTTACACATAAAGATTAGACTTGATAATAAACAGCCATGTTATGATTCTTCTTGGACTGGAAATTGCCATTTTAGGGAACAGCCCTAAGGTATACCATAAACTTGGTTGAGATTTTAACTAGAGCCAGAACGTGGCTCTCTGCATTTTATTTAAAAAGCTAAAAAGGAAACCTCATGCTTTCATTAACAAAGTTTCCTCACCTTGTAGGCTTCTGTCCCTCCCACCAAGTTACCTCTTAGAATGGTATGTTTCTGCCCAGAAATAGCTCTAGCTGGGTTTTTAAAGGCCATATGCTCTTCTGTCTGTTCAAAGCTTTCTATACTGCTTAAGCATCCAATCTACAGCTGAGGGCTTTGCAGAAAAGAACTCTTCCTACAAGGAAAGAAAACAATAAAGATCAGAATTTTAGAGACCAAAGCAATTGAAAAGTGCTGTGATATTCTTTAGATTAGTCACCAATTGTCTTGGTCTGACTCAGAAAATAAGTCTTCAAAGGAAAGGATGAAAAGGAACCAGAACAAAGAAGAAAAGGCAAGATCCAAAAATGAAGTTAAGCACAAAAAATCTAGGAAGCACAATGTCCGGCTTTTAAAAAAAAATGTTTTGGATCTGGGAGTGGATTACATATTGCTGGATCAGGTCCCAAGGTGTCTTGGGCACTGATAGGGATTAGTCCATTGAGCAACTAGGTCTAGTTTTGTGCTTTTTTATTGATCTTCCTTTTGCACTTAGACATATATTCGACTGAATTTGGGTGTTTGTAATTTTTCACCCAAAGCAACCCTCAAAGCAGTAGTGGAATCTGTGCTGACATCCCTGTGCTTGTGTCTTTGTGTCCATAAGGGGTTGATGCAGAGCTGCAATCAAATGCATGCTTCCTACCTCTTTCAACAAGACAAGCACTACGACCTCTCTTACGACACGGGAGACAAAGCTTTGCAGTGTGGGCGCCACGTTGACGTCTTCAAGCTATGGCTGATGTGGAGGGCGAAGGTAGGACTGCCTGCTACACATTTGTTTGTATTAAAATAATGCACACCAGACACACTTGAGGGTTGGTTGTTTTTCGTTTTTTTTTTCTGTAATCATAATTTTAGAAAATACCTGACCTGAATTACACATATGTAACATGAAAGAAAACATTATTATTTTCTGGAGGTTTTATACTTTTAACGACGGAGCTTCAAAGCAGCACACATGATTTTGAAACTTGACCTGTATGGCTTTGCATAGCATTTGCCTTGTGTAACTGTAGGAGTCTAACAGCATAAATCATATACTTAGGAATGTTGTTACAAAGATTTCTGGAAATAAAAAGATATTTTAATTATATTCAGAAATTAAACATGGCAAATCAAGACTGGAATATCTACTTTCATTGCGTGCAGTAGATATGAAGTAATCTTCTGAAGGAGTAGAAGGAAGCTCTTCAAAAACTCTTCACTGGAAAATCTGTAAACACCAGCTCTAATGATTATTTTATCTATGTTGCTAAATAAGTTCTTGCGTGTATTTATTTAATCTATTATGTCAGGTTGCTTAAGGTTGGTTCAGAGGAGATGACATCACTGCTTTCATTCCCAGAAAGCCTTAAAGATTCTCATGAGCTTCATCAAACCTCTGAGGAGGTGTGGGAGCCTGTAAAGGAGGATGCAATAGCTTTTGTGCTAACTGGGGTCTGCAGAGTGACAGGTGACTTTAGCCACATGTCTCTTTTACTCCAAGCCTTTCTCCAGGGCTACCTCTCCTGCATTTTGAAATCTCTACACGCAGAGGGATAATGACATGGGCTTTTCAGTCAGTTCTGCACTGCCAGAACAGATTTAGCAGGGACATGCATCTGTTACTCAGAGACTTTTATCCTAAAGCCCATTTTTTCAATATGCCTTGTACTGCTTTTTCTCTTCTCACACTCTGCTTGTAATATTAACATTACAAAATAAGATGTGTGTTTCTTAAAGAGTTTATCTATTCCAGCTGTTTATTCCCCTTTCTCTCTCCTGAAGCTGCATCCTTTGTTTGAGGCATCACAGTTGGTGATTGCAGGACCAATTATGATGTCACGGAGAGGATTATGACTTCTGCCAGAGAAGAAAAAGCAGGCATTTCTGCAGCTCTTAAAAACACAGCTTCTGAGTTAGTATGGTATCTATTAGAAGAGAAGAGAGAAGAACACTACAGAGGCAGGGTAGTATCTAAACAAAGTGTGCATTTTCACAGGCATCAGACTGGGCTCTAAAAGTGTATCTACCCATTCTGTGCTTAACCAAAAAAGAAAAAACTATTCTTGGAAAGTCCCCAGCATATCATTCCTGGAAGATTAAAATCCCCTATCCTGAAAATAGTGAGACACTTTCCATGTCTGGAACTCAACACCTCCTGAAGACCCCTCTCTGTGCCAGTCTAAGCTATCCAAAACCATCCTCAGCCTCTCTGCAAAATCTACCAAAGGCACCCTTTGAGGTGCTATTCAGGTTCTTAGCAAAATATTCCTGAGAACAAGCATATTCCTGAGAATAAGCAAGTACCTGATGCTTATTTTGCAGAGTTGGCTGTAGGGATGTCAGTGGCAAGAGCTATTGACAAATGAGCTCTGCTTATCAAAGTGCCCTTCATCACATACAATCAGACCCTCAACTGATCTCACAGAGACTTCTGAGAGGTGACTTGTGCTGATGTGTTGGCAAGTATTGCATGATCCTTTTGCCCTTTTAATTCATGGAACAGATACTTATGTAACTTCTCTTCTTCATCTCTCTGTAAAGGGAACCACAGGATTTGAAGCACAAATTGATAAGTGCTTGGAACTTGCTGAATACCTATACAATAAAATAAAGAACAGAGAAGGGTATGAAATGGTGTTTGATGGAAAGGTATGTAGTGCAACTTCTTTTTCTCAGCTGGTCAACTGTGTCTGCTTCATGACCTGTTAGGATGCTACCAACAGGTCAAATCAAACAGCATGAGACAGAAAGCAGGGACCCTTGTAACAAAACCTCTTGTGGCAGTTCCTCTCTTGCTCATGAAAGGCAGGGACAAGGAAGATGAGGCAGCTGTGTGTAAGTGCTCAGTTTGTTCCATTTAACCCTGCTGAAACAAAACACCAGTGTCTCAGCCTGACATAACTCACAGAGGCACAATGAGAACCAGCTCTTACAAAAACAAGTTGCAGTTTCTTAATAGCAGGGTGTGTTAGGAGTGGAGGTGCAGTACCCCACACAGCTCTGAAAGGACTGTTGTGCACAGCAGTTTTATCACCATTCTTAGGTGGCAGCCACAGGGGATCTGGGTGACCTGGGGGGACCATCTGCACCGAGGTCCCTGCTGTGATGGGCTGTGGTCAGCAGGCAGGGCTGGTGTTCCTTGGGAGCCCAGCTGGCACCCCGAGGTAGCACCTCTGCCTGCAGACATTGCCAGGAATGCTGTGTGGAGAGATTCCAGCTGGGATGGGAGCCCTGGACACCAGGAGCTTGGCTGGAGCACAGTGCCCAAGGCAAGGCAGTGCAGCCTGGGGGGGTGGCTGTACCTCTGCTGTACTCGGCCATGGCTGTGTGGGCAGCCCCTCCAGCTGTGGGGGCTGGGGACGGGCCTGGCAGAAACCTCTGTTACAAAGTTAGCTGGTGTTCTGTCTGTAAAAGAGAACAAGGATGAACATCACTATGTTTCTTCAGAGATTACAGGCTCATATCCACGTACAGCTATGGAGTTTATTTCCCCCAGCTCCCACGTCATCACTGAATTTGGTCCACTGGGTCTGAGGATGAGTAAGGGGACCAGCAGCAGGAGGAGTTGCTGTAACACACATTTAGCATCCACCAAAGAAGAACACAGCAAGGCAGGCAACTGTTGGGAGATTGGAAAACTGCACAAAATGTCAACTAGTTCTTACTTTATGTCTTTCTGCTTAATGGTCCCATAGATGTTAAATGAGCTAAGATGTTGTGGTGCCTGTAATATTATACAGCAGCTAGCTGACTCAAATTCAGAATAAATTTCATTAAATGTAAGAAAATCTTAGGCCATCTTATGCACCACCTGTGGCTCCTGTTTACAGAATCAGATTCTATATTATTCTGTCATATAATAAAAGTAAATGACACGGTCCTCACCTATAAATTATCTGTAATAGACTCTTGCCTTAGCCACATGATCCCTTCACCCCTGGAGGGGACAGGAGCCTCAAAATCCAGATGCCTTTCAGAAAGGCGTAAATATATTTGCCCAGCTGGATGATGTGTTTCTGCATTCGACACTCTGGAAATAAATTGTTTAAAATTATCTTTTGTGCATTAATAATGATGATGACTCTCAGTGGACCACAATAATGAAAACCATTGACTGCTGTCACAAGATGATGTATGAGAGGGAGGAAAGGCATGAACTTAATTGCAATTGAGATATTATGAGCATTTCTTACAATGTAAACTATTGTTGTTCTGTGCTTAGCCTCAGCACACAAATGTCTGCTTCTGGTACATCCCCCCCAGCCTGCGTGGGATGGAGGACAGCGAAGAGAGGACGAGCCGCCTGATGAAGGTGAGCCTGAAGCCCTTGCAGACAGGCAATCCAGAACGATCTCCCAGGGCACAGGGCAGGCTGAGGTTCTGGCAAATGGCACCTCCATGGTCATTTTGCTGCAGCTCAGCCTGGCAGCACCTTGCTCTGGTCCCCAGGTGTGGTGTTCCCGAGCTTTGCCTGATCTCCAGAGCACGGATCTGCTCTGTGTTTATGTACTGATGCTGTGAACTGCAGTCACTAAACCAGCAGGGGCAGGAAAAGCTCAACAATACTACAGCACCCCAGCATATGAAAACAATTTTAGCCATGTTATGAACAGTGCAAAAAACAGCTACTGTGTCCCTGTCAGCAATACTGAGGAAGTAGCAGAGGGAAATTTCCCCAGTCATTTAAAGATCAGGACAAAGAAACAGATAAACTGAATGCCTTTTCAGTTTGACATTTATTCCTTAGTGGAGGTTAATGCTTTTATTAATATTGGATGTCATTTTATTTCAGCTGCTCATAGCTCTCCATCCTCTATAAAAAAAAGGAATATATTCTGTTTTAATAATAATGAGGGTGATGATAATAATGAAAATGATGGTAATAATGACAATAATAATAGTCATCATCATCATCCCCTGCTTTTTGTTGCTCTGCAGGTGGCACCAGTGATAAAAGCCAGGATGATGGAGTATGGCACAACCATGGTGAGCTATCAGCCCCTGGGGGACAAAGTGAACTTCTTCCGGATGGTGATCTCCAACCCCGCGGCCACTCACCAAGACATTGATTTCCTGATTGATGAAATAGAGCGCCTGGGACAAGATTTATAATAGCTGGGTGTGGAAGTCTGTTCCTGGACCTCTAAGTAGACAATTAAGTTGTCACAAACTGTGCGAATGTATTTGTAGTTTGTTCCAAAGTAAATCTATTTCTATATCGTGGCGTTGGAGTAGAGTACAGTTTAAAATCAAGAAACATGGCTCCTTTAAAGTCCTTTCCTGAGTTTTAGAATGCCTCCTTAATAATTAGCTGCACAAAAAAGCTTCATTGAAACAAATAAGAAAGACCAGAAGATACTTAAAATTTTAGCCCAAATTTTAACACAGTAATTATTTTAAATTAAAAGCATTCAGACTGAATGATGCCAAAGTTGCCCAAAATTACAACAAAATCAGATTGGGGGAAGTGGGAGGGGGTGGTGAGATGCAGAATATACATGCTGTATGTTTAAAAGTGAAAGGATTTTGCCTTTTTCGTAGTATTAGAACAGAATTTCTAATTTACCTATAGCAACATTTCAAATGTATTTAAATAAGTATAGTTTTACAAAAGGAAATATATATATATATATTAAAAAATCCTATTTTGTAAACTATATATTTTTATTTTATATGGGTTATAAAACTGCAAGGACAGAAGCTGAAAATTAACTGGGATTCTTTTTCTTTTGATGGAGGTGCCTCAGATATTTATTACTGCTTATTTTAAAAGACAAGCCCACGTAATACACTCTTTCTCCATGTCATATGGATTGTAGATCTCCAGGGTTGGTTACTGAAAAACCTCAAGAGGACTGCAGCTCTTACAACCACTTAATAAGATCAATTACAGTACAACAATAGGATGCTATTATTCCTAATTATGTTTCCCACGTGGCCTAAGCAGACGCACAATCAATATACAGTGCTAACCAAGACTGAAATAAGGTTGTATTTGAATGGTTTCTGTGTTCTGTCTTTAAAAAGCCTATTAAAAAAAAAAAAAGTCACATCTGAGTAAATTCTTATCTCAAAACTATTTCTGCTGTGAGCAGTCCCAAACTACATTGAAAACCTCACAGCTACATTAAGAAGGTGAAGACATCTTACAGATTTACAGGTCTGCAAGACAAGGCCTAAATTAAATGCGACTGTAACCTGAGTGACAGGGATGGAGTCTAAGTACAAACTGTTATGTCAGAGGATTTTCACAGTGCTGAATTCCATCCTTGTCTATAATGAAGTCAAGATATGGCTACATCTGCCTAAGCACAACCCCTACAGAGCCTCACAACCTTTTTAGAAACCATGGGCACATCTCTCGCAGAAATTATTTGCTGCATCATTCCTTAGCTTTAGAGGAGTCTCTGGCACGGAAACTTAAAGTTATCCTTTGTCCCCCCAGCATCTGGAAGTGTTGGTAAGAGTTCTGCAGCTTAGACCTGTCTACTTAGAACCCTACTAAAGTTTTGGTTTTAACTTTGCCTAAACGGCCAACTTGTGTTTGTAAAGCAATATGGTTTTGCTGTCTCTAAAATACTTGAAGACTAAATAAGAAGTGCAATGTGGGTTTAATTTCATCTAAAATAGATAAATGGAGTATTGATTCAATGTAATACAAGGACATAAAGTAAGAAGAAATAAATAGTGTCTGTAATTGTGTTGCCTTTATTATATTGATAGTACTGTTTTGTCACCTCAGATTGAGGCTGTGCACTTTAGATTTAAACTGTACAATGTTGCAAATCAACATGTGTTGCTGTATAAGCTTGTACAATATATTATTGATATGTCATTATTTGTGTGGTAGTAGTATTGACTCGTGATATTGTAAGACCTGCATTCACGCCTGTCCCTCTCCTGTATCTTTGCTTGGTGTTGACCTCTCCTCCTCAGCTTCTGGGCACAGCCCTGACCTCACCTCAGTGGACTTCCATTGCTACCTGCATAGTGTTTCAAGCCAAGCTGTAGAGGAGATGCCCATTCTGTCAGGAGGGCCTCAATGTGACCTCTGCTAAACATGTCCAAATCAGCAGATTATTCACTGAAATACTGAATAGAGCAGCAAATTCTTTTCTTTTTTCTTGCTGGGAAAAAGGCAAGCAACTAACTTGTGGAGTAAAAATAGGACAGGGACAATGACGAAGGTGATCAGTAGCCTGGTTACATCTTGCATGTGCATTAAGTTTTAAAGTGCTACGTGCAAACAGCGTATTTATTAGATGTATGTGCCAATCCAAGATTTACATCTGGTGTTCCAGGAGAACCAGCAGATTTTTTTTTTTACACATTACTGTACTTATTGCAGCCAGGAAGGAGCGGCATAGCAATCTGTTCTTGTGTTTGACCAAAGTATCTTATCTGTGGTGTTGATCTAAATCCAAATAAAGGTGTAACATGTGACTCTGGGTCTTTCGTTAGCAGCACTGATGAGCACTCTAAGCGTTTATCACTTGTGCCATTTCAGAGCAAGGCCCCAATAAAGAGAATGTTTAATTGGAACTTTTTATGTCTCCTGCTGGATTTTTTCATTACAAGATGCATTCTGTTCACTACTGTAACATAAAAATACCTACTCCACCACCAGACCTTTTCTGAGTCAGTACTCCAGACCTTTTTTGGAGGCAATACTCAGCACCAGCATACAAAAGGGTACATCTGCAGTCTGGTATTTCTGCACCTTATCTTTACTAGATGGATTTTGTTGCTTTTTTTGCCTCAGACAGCCTCAATTTTTCTGTGCTCTGTTTTGTCTTTTTATTTCACAAGTACTTATCCCCAAATTAACCATAGACTCATATCAGCCTTCAGGACAGCAGTGAAAGCAGTCAGGGCACTTGCCAGGACAGCACAGACTATACAATGGCAACAGTTTAAAACAGCTATGAAGTAAAAAAGACAAAACAACCAATACAAAATTGTAAGATTTTAATCTTTATGTCTCTCCTAGCCCAAGGCTACCTCCCTTCAAAATTTGCCACCAATCTGCTCTATTTCTCTTCCACCCTCTACAGTGCTGTCCAGTGCAATACCAGCAGCAGAGAAATAGAACTATGCAGTTAAAACCACAGCAGTCTAAAAGCTCATGCCTGAAATGGGATTTTTTTTTCTATCATTTCTTTAAGTCACTAGCAGAATTTAAGGTTAACAGTTGTGCTGAATACCTGCACAGAGCCTTGCTAGGAGATCTGTAAGGAAATAGAGGGAGAACTTGTGGGGATGAGTTACTGTCATTATCCCAGTGAAGCTCTCCATTTGGCACTGGGAAGGGAAGCACGGGTTTAGCCTTTTTGAGCACTACCTTCTCAGGAGTGGATGAAGCTTGGGCTTCTAAAAGTCACTGTGTCTTGCCTCAATAGCCAGTAATTAATAGTTGCTGGGGGGTCAGTGCAGAAAAAAAACAGTGTGGGTTCTTGTGCATCTTCTGCCAATCCTTGACCCTGGTGCCATATTGTCAGTCATGAGAATGGCTGAGGGGCAGAGGAGAGGCTGAAGAAGTTGTCAGCCCGGCTGAGTTGTCACTCTGATAACACAAGATGGACCACCCAAGGACATGGCTGATGTGGTCATTGGCTCTTGAAGGCTTTGACTCTTTGTGGATGCTTCTCGTTCTGCAAATAGCCTCCAGGCAGGAGGCAGAGAGAATCCCTGGCCTCCCCAACAGCCTACATCTCCAGGGAAGGCAGGTTTAATCTGTCAGCATGGCTAAGGAATGGACAAAGCAAGACAGAGCTCAAGAAAATGCATGCTTATCTGACTTAGCCAGGCTAACTGCCAAGAAGAAATTCGTTCTGGATAGAAAGTGAGGTCCATACAAAGCCATGAAACTCTGTTTTTAAAGTACTAATATCTGAGTTTTACAGTGTCTGAACCACCATGTTTCTGGCCAACCTAACTAAAGGGACTAATTCAGCCATCAAAGGAAAGCTAAGTGCTGCAGCTGGAAGAATTACAGACCTGACTTTGGTTTTCACTGAAAAGACACAACACCTACAGGCCATGGCACTGTTCGTTACAGCCCTGTAGGATGCAGGTGTATGGATTTTACACTGTACTTCAGCGCAAAAAATGGCTCTGAGATTAGAAGAAAAGGAATATCTACCATTTCTTGTAACAGAATAAACACCTTGCTGCTGAAATTCTTGCATTGCAAGTGAAAATTAAAAAAACCCTGTTCTATAAATTCCCATTTCATGCACAGAACAAAGGCTGTTTTTCCCAGGCACAGAAAAGCCACAAGTCAAGCAAGGATGGAAACCTCCCATTCTCCCACTACTCTGCAACAGCTCTCCCTGCAGATGTTCTCACTCCAGCTGATAGCTGATGCTGAGAATTCCAAAAGCATTCAAATATCTAACTTCCATGATGTTAACCCAGATGGCTTAATCCCAGTCCTCTATAGTACTCACTTTTAGCTTGTGACTTGTAATCCCCTAGGGAGAATTTTCCACAGGTCTGTGACCAGCAATTGGGAAGAGCAAGTTCAGTGCACTGCTCTGCAGTATGTGAAATTGCTGAAGGAGTCCTCACTTTCCACAGAAAGGAATTGTTTCTAAAACACTAGATTTTGCATTATAAGTAACAGGATCTAGTGCATTACTGACATCTGACCTGCACTGGACATTAAAACCATGTCAGCTTTTAATTATATAGCAACAGAAAGATACAAACTTTAAACTAACAAGTGAGACAGGGAGTATAAGAGTAGGTATACTTAATTTGTCCCATTACCCTGGCAAATTTTATTTTTATATAAAACTGTAATTTTTCATTTTCTCCCACTTCTACACTCCCTGCATGATGGACTTCTGTTTCCCTACCCATCCTCCTCTGCCCCAGTAATGGAAGTGGTTCTGGAAGAAGAGATGTTTGGGACTTGATGCAAACATGCTTTTGTTGCTCTGAGAAGCTAAAAGGAAATGGTTTGTGTTAAAGTAGTTAGCTGCAGCCCGCAGCTCTTTAAAGGCAGTCTATAAAGAGGGCTGGGGCCGTGTGCTTGGGGACTGCACACACCAGGAGTGCCCAGCAGAGCTCCCCAGGTGCTCCTTTGCTGGGAGGCAATGCCTGCCGTGGAAAGTGACTCCACAGCAGATTTCCCCATCCAGATGAGCCACTGCTGTTTGTGTTGCAGTGGCAGCCGGTGGAAGCCCAAGCCTGGCAGCAGTAAAAGCTGTAACACTGTCAGCTCCAGACTGGAAAGCATGGAAAGGACTTGGGGAACAGAAGGACTTTGTCTCACATGATGATTTTTCTCTTTCAGTATTTCCTTCTGACCAAGAGAGATTCTGGAAATTAAATATGAAGCTTTTAGGCAATTCTCTGTTTGGATTCCTCTTTCAATGAAGTTGACTTTGGGATGTAGATACTTTCTTTTCCAGTTCCCAGATGCTTGACACCAGCATGTTTAACCAGCATGATGAACTCTCCTGGCTGCAGAAAGCTTAGAGAAATGAGGACAACAGCTCTGCACAATGCCTGCAGAGAGGATTCCTGGTGCAGGTGGGACTGTGCACCTTCCTTCTGCAGCAGGCACCTATGTCCCTTCTGGGATCACAACACACAGAAATGAGTTATGAATCCCTATCCCTCATCCTGTGGTTATTGGCTCTTGCAACAACAGTTTGGACTCCTATTCCAGATAAGTCTATCTATATTAAATTTGGGAGATTGAGAATTAAACTGTATTAATAGTGATACTAATGAGCAGGACATAATACAAATGCGAAATGCCATAAGTAAGATCCACAACTTGGTGAGATTCATGACAGCTGGGAATGGATGCTTTAATAGAAATTTTCAGACTAGAAGTTTATTGTTGTGTTATTTTCTGTAATAACTTTGGGTTTAAAAAAAAAATGTTTCCTGTTTTAAGACTACAGACCCGATAAGCTGCCTCAGGAATTAGCATCCAACAGCAAATGAGAAATGTGCAAGTTTCTCCATATCTCACTCTGTCCTTTTACCTTCAATACAAATGAGTTGCAATACTGATTACTACAGAAGTGTTTTCCTTGCTTAAGTAAACAGATTTCATCTCACATTTACTAAAATTTCAATAGATGTCAGTAGTTGAAAGAAACAATCATACTGAAGTTAAATACAAAATATGTACAATTTATAGTAGTGGTCAAAATAGTTCAGCACACACTTTGGGGCCTTGTTTGTGCATATTACTGTTCAGTTTGTGTTGATTCATTTCTCCCTTTGCCATTTCTCTAATTTCATGTTTTTATGAGCTGGTGTTGCAGAAAAATCTACAAGCAAATCATGTATTGCTGAAATGACACTGGCACCCAAGAGGAATGCATGGATCATCTCACCACTTTGCCATTGGCTCTGAAACAGCCTGCTGGGTTTTTTGCCACTGTGACTGACTTTGTCTTCTATAGATAACAATTTGCAATCACTTTCTTCTTTTCTTCTGTTAGTTTAGCTACAGTCATTATGAAGGAAGAGATAAAAATAATCAAACTCAAAAAGCCTTCCAGTGATTGGAGCTGATTGTAGATGCCTCAGTTGTAACACAGCTGAAATTACTGATGTATTACAGTGCTTGAAAGCAATTTAATGGCAGTAACTCTTAAATAAATTGCAGCTATTGATCATTAGCCCTCATATTTCCTGCACAGAAAGTCTCCTCTTTGCTCACATTGTAGGCAGCCTCGCTTGCTCCCAGGCTTGTTCTTAGAGTGAACTAACTAAACCACTTCTATGGAAAACTGGACACACTTGGCAGGATGGGTCACCACAAGGTCTAATCCAAGCAGACAGCACCAGTGCTCCACCAAGTTTGACCTCTGCATCATAGAGGACATTGCAATTAAAAATATACTCCTGCTCTCTCCCGAGTACACAAAAAATACCCTGAATCATGCACAAAGACATCATTCTGCAGGCTGTACCAGAGCCCTCCTGGTACTCATAGAATCATAGAACCAGTTTGATTGGAAAAGACCTCTATGATCATTTAGTCCAACCATTAACCTAACACTGCCAAATCTGCCACTAAGCCATGACCTCAAGACTCAGAAGTGGACTGTGTTGCCCATTATCCTCTGCTGTATTATTACATAGTCACTGAACATGATTTAATTTAAAGCTCATTTAAAATGAGCATCAACATAATTTAAAGTTGATGCTCATGAAGGACTGCTACAAGAAGAGAAGAAGAAGAAAAAATAGTCTTGAAGATCAAGAAAGGCTCACAGAGAAGGTGTCCTCTCTCATTCAGTGTTTTGGTTGTTGGGACTTTCAAAAATAACATCATGAGGTCTCAGGTCCAAACCTAACTTTGTCAAATGAGATCTGAATCCACACCAGCACTCCAAAGAAGTTCTCACTGGTGCATATAGGGATAAGAAGTGTTCTTAGTCCCTTCTGTCAACATGTACTCTGAGTGAAGCTGTAATGAAATTGGCACAAAACTGGTTAATAAATGTACCCAGAGAGTTTTCTGTAGGTGGCACAGAGAACAGCTCTGCATAAGTCTGTCCCAGACCTGATTTTGTCCAGCTCCTCACTAACTACTCAGACTGTGAAATACAGACTCTGTCTATCAAGTGACCTGATGGTGTGGTCCAAGGAGGGGCAGAAGCTGGGAAGGACAGAAGAAAGGTAACAGCTAAATTCAAACCAATCTTGACAAGCTGGAAAAACAGAATGAAAATTAGGATGAGTTTCAGTAAATGCAAGTGAAGGATGTCACTTCAAGCAGGACTTTGGCAAGTTGACCCTGGCTGGACACCGGACACCAAAGCCACTCTAGTACTCCCCTCCTCAGCTGGGCAGGGGAAAGAAAATTTAACAAAAGGTTTATGGGTTGAGATAAGGATGGGGAGACATCACTCACCAGTTACCATCACTGGCAAAACAGACACACCTTGGCAAAAATTACCTTAATTATTATCAATCAAATCAGAATAGGATAATGAGAAAATAAAATCTAAATCTTAAAACACCTTTCCCTCCTACCTCCCTTCTTCCTGAGCTTAGCTTCACTTCAGATTTGCTCTACCTCCTCCCCACAGTAGTACAGTGGTGTGGACAACTTCAGTCAGTTCATCATGTTGTCTCTGCCATTCCTTCCTCCTTGTGGGAGAATTCCTCACACTCTTCCCTGGCTCCACTGTGGAGTTGCACTCACAGGAAACAGTCCTACACCAGCTTCTCCAATGTGAGTCCTTCCCACACACTACAGTTCTTCAGGAAGTGTTCCAGGGTGGGTCCCTACTGTGGGGTGCAATCTTTCGGGAACAGGCTGCCCCAGGGTGAGTGCTCCAAAGGATCAGAAATCCTGCCAGCAAACCTGCTCCACTGTGGGCTCCTCTCCACAAGTCAACAGGTTCTGTCAGGAGCTGGCTTCCCAGGGTCACAGCCTCCTTCAGGTGCATCCAGGTGCTCCAGGGTGAGGTCCTCCCCAGGCTATGGGGGAATCTCTGCTCCCCTGTATCCCTCCATGGGCTGCAGGGGCACAGCTGCTTCACCACCATCTCACCACAGGGCAGAGGAATCTCTCTTCTGGCCCCTGCACCACCTCCTCCCCTCCTTCTGACTGACCTTGGTGTCTGCAGAGTTGTTGCTCTCATGTATTCACTCCTCCCTGCACCATTGTTTTTTTCTCTTAAATATCTTATCCCAGAGGCTCTGCCACCATCACAGATGGTCTCAGACTTGGACAGTGGTGGGTTCCTCTTGGAGCCAGCTAGCACTGGCTCTGTGGGATGTGGGGAAGCTTCTGGCAGCTTCTCACAGAAGCCATCCCTGTAGCCCCCCCTGCTACCAAGACCTTGACAGTAATCACAGTCATAGATGGAAGGTGCTTTATGTAACAGCCTTTCAAAAATGGGTCTCAATTACTGCTGAACAATGTTTTATCAGAGAGAAAAAGTACATAGCCTGAAATATATGAGTGAGAAAATGGCTTGCACCACAGACTGAGTCATCCCTCAGACCTAGTCAACAGTGAGGACTGGTACAGCCTCAAGAAGGACATAATATTCAGTTTTAGGCATCACACTTCCAGGAAGATACTGAGAAGATAGCAATAATTATTGCAAATTAGCAAATTATCTAAAAACGTATAATCTTCAAGGAAATAGTGAAAGTTGAACTGACTGCCTAAAAACCATGTCCAATTTATGATGAAAGTCCTCTAATATCTAGAAGACTCCTGTAGAGAGGAGTGATTTTTATTTCTCTGTGGTCATGAAAGCTCAGAAGAGAAACATTGTGTTCAAACTCCAGCAGGAAAGAGGCAAATCAATATTAGAAACAGCTTTTCAGTGTTAAAGCTAATAAAGTCTGTCTTGGGTTATGTAACCAAAAAATGTGTATTCTATTTCATCTGTTGAAAGCAGCTGGGGAAATGTTTTTTCTTTATCTCTTGAAACTCCAGTGGGGGAGGGGGGCCTTCTGACAACAGGCCAGCTGTTCAAACCAGGTGTTTATTATCTCTTCCACCATTGTCCACCCTCGGGGGAGAAGGGGGGGGGTATCTTCTGTTAATGGGCCATTAAGGCTCACCAGTGCCATGACACATTACATCATCCCATTGTGAGAAGCTCCACCCAGTGGGGAGGAGCCAACTGTTCCTGCCAAGATCAAAACTGAGATGTAGGAACACCAAGGAGCCTGTTTACCACTGGATTCCCAGAGGAAGACTGGACCCTCCTGGTCACCACTGGATCTCTTTTTACAGGATCATCTCTACTCTAACAGAACCACATCTGTTTCACCAGAAGGAATTATTTAGTCTGCTTCCAACACCCTGACCAACAGGGTATCGGGTCATATTTCTGACTCTGTCAGGGTTTCTAGGGGGGTTTTGTTTGTTTTTCATACTACTACATTTTTATTTTTAATATTCCTAGTAAAGAACTGTTATTCCTTTTCCTAAAACTTTGCCGGAAAGCCTTTAACTGCAAAATTATAATAATTTGGAGGGAGGGGAGTTTACACTCTCCATTCCAAGGGAAACTCCAGTTTTCCCTGGCAGATACCTGTCTTCTCAAACCAAGACAAAGCCTCAAAACAAATTACCTTGGGAAACCACGGGATGTTGGAGGTCCTCAAAACAGGGTGGACAAATGTTAAGCAATAAACAGATGATCCCAGTTCGAGCAGAGGCATGGACCAGGGACTCTCCTTGAGACCCTCCTGCGGTCTTGGCTGCCTGAACTAATGTCCATCTGTTTGAAGGCCATTTGTGACACCTAACAAATCACCTGAGCCCAGAGACTAGGCAGGCCCTGACAGGCAAATGCCAAGTAGAAGCTTGGATGGTCACTGCTGCTGCAAAGCACTTCTTCAGTCACAGCCATTTCTCAGAGGCCTTTCCCAGGGCAGGGCTCACAGGTTCACTTTTCACCTCCCAGCCAAGGGGTTGCCCAAACAGGGAGCTGCTTTTGGGGTCAGCTGCAGTTGGAGGAACCAGCTACTGCCCATCCTTGCATTATCCTGCCAGGTCCTCATGCCTTGTGGCAGCTGGTGCCCACTGTTGGGTGTTTATCTGCTTTCTAGACAGGTGAGGTACTGCCCAAACATTACAGATGACTACAGGAGTAAAGAAAGAGTTCCAGCCCTGCACACATTTTTGGACATAAATTTCAATTTGTAGATATGCCTATCATACAATCCTGCTCCAATAAAAATTAAGCTGGTGAAAATGTTTTTTGAAAGTCGGGGCAAGATGTGAGGAATCCAGCTGTGCTGGAATGAGGGGAGTGCAGTCCCACCAACTCCAGCCAAGCCTTCTCCTGCAAGTACCACAGGCAGTAAAGTGAGGCTGGGCTACAGCACAGGTGAGCATCCCAGCACTCCACGGAGCTGGAAGTTAGGGCAGTGCTTTCCGCTAGATCAAGACAGTGTATGGCAGAAGATGATGTTAAAATTAAAAGTTGCAAGTATAGGAAGTGCTTTCAAGCCAACTCCACACAAGTAAGTTCCTACAACTTGTCTAATTTGATTGGTGGTTGAAATCCTGACTGTGTTGAAGTCTTCTGCTGACTCCAGAAGTCCCAGGACCCCAATGGCCAATCTCTGCTGCTTGGTGGCTCCAGAGCCGGCTGGGTTGTTTTATCCTCCGTGTCACCATGTTTTAACATGGTCACAAGCCCCAGGGCCAGAGCATTTGGCAGTGGGGAACCCATAGCTGACCCTGTATTTGTTAAGAGGACAGGCTTGCTGCAGGCTAGCAATTTGGCTTTTTAAAATTCAATTTTAAAGCCATCCTGGGCACAAAGGATAGAAAGGACCTGAGGCTGTAAAATTAGCTGCTTCCAACCTGCTGCTCCCAGGCAGAGTGATGGGTGGAAACCTGCAGGCAAACACAGAGATTGACAGACAGGAGGTCCACTGTCTAGGGCTAAGGCTGAGAGGACTGACAGTCACTCTCCAAAATGCTGGATGCTGATTTACTCTCCAAGGAAGGCAAACAGAAACAAGAATTTGAACTGTGTAAGTTTGCCCAGCTCCTGGAGAGCACAGTGAGGCATTATCCCTTATTCTGGGTAGACTGTACTGTGACAAAATAATTCTTCACCAAAAATAAAACAAGAAAGCTTGTGTTTCTGAACATGAGAACAGTGCATGAAATGGCTTTAAATTACTTATAAAATGATGATTCTTTAATGTTTTAAAAAGCATTTGGAAAATTTAGTAAATACAGAAGCACTGCCATATGAAAAAAAAAAAAAAAAACTGGAGCATTCATTGGAGACTGTGAGGTCCTGCTTGTGTTTTTTGAAGCCTCCTAAAGGCTCCTGTGGCCAGGATTACATTCTCTGTTAATGCTGCAGGGTGGTTTATTTCCTACAAAATTCCATAATGCAAGGGTAACAGTAGTCTTTTGAAAATGTTTCATGAATAGGTAACAGCACTGCTCGGAGCCTAAGACATACATACAAAAAAATAAATATATATATGGAAATCAAGTGTTTGTTGAAAGTAAATGGAACTAAAATAACTCTGCCAGGGTCAATGAAGCACTGTCTTTTATTCATTACCCTAAGCTGATGTTTTCTATTAGAAGAACTTTAGGTGAAATGTGCCTGAGATGTTTTAAGCAGAAGGACAGGGATCAAGAGAAGATTAACAAGGATGATGAAAACCTTGGAGTACACATTAGCCCACGTGTCATGTATAGAAAAAAGTATATTTTTCATGTATGCCCTATTATTTAACAGACATTAATGACTGCTAGCATTTAAACAAGTTCCTGTGAGTCAGTTGCATTTCATGGCTAGTGACTGATCTACTTTTGTCGAGATCAAAATACTTAGAAAGTGCTTAAAAACATGCTGTAGATTTCTTTCTCTTTATAGTAGCTTATGAGCTACTAAAACTACAAGGACATCACTACATTTTCTAAGTGTGAATTAAAAAAGAACAAGGGGGTTTTTTTCCTAGCTGCTACTTTCTTAAAAAAAGAAATAAATACAGCTGTCTTTAGTCATAATATTTAGTAAACAACAGGCCATACTACACAGAGATGAAATGGGGAAAAAAGAAACAAACAAAAACAAGAACTGTAGTTTTGACTACCTCCCAGTTTCAATATTTTGAAAAAACTCCATGTGTTTTCAGGTTTTAAATGGTGGTTTTAAACTCCTAGTTTTCTGTAAACTCAGTAAAGATATTTTTGAAGTGGTCATGACTCAATATTCAGATTGCTATGAAAATTACAAGGGTTTGGCTGCATATGCAGTTACAAATGGAAACTATTTTGTTAGTCTGATTCTAGTATGGGCAATTACTTTATTGTACATATCTTTGTAACTTTTTAATAGATTTCAGTTTGTTTAATCTTCTTTGTAAACTAAATTACTATGAAATGGTGCAAGAGAAGTATTTAATTTTGGATTCACTCTTATTTTACAACATACCCTACTGTATTTTCCCCCTATTTCTTATTTGAATGAAGTGCCAGAAACAAAATCTTGCAAAACTCAACACTTGAGTAATCATGTGGCCATTAGCGTATTTGCTATATAAGGCTTAGTGTGTTCAGAGCACCCACCAGTCCTCATTTTCTGTCTGGTGCTTCATAGTCTTTCCCATCCTTCTTCAAATAAGAAGCAGACAACTTCTGCTTTTCTTTCAGTGCAAGTGGCCTAAACACAGAGCACCATGCCCCAACTTACAGCAGAACACTACTGATGCTTCTCCCAGCTTTCCTCTGGCAAACCCTAAAACCACAACACATTGAACATTAAATTAAATGGAACATTCTAATATGCAGCAAGAAATTATCCAGCATTAACTTAGCTCAGTCTTTGTTTCTGGAGCTCATGCTGGGTACTGCTGCAGTATCTGTGGATGCTTTAAAAGATGCTGTTGTGGCCCATGCTCAGGTGTGTGCTCCCTCTCTCAGCCTTGCATAGTCACCAGCACTGTTGCTCATTTCAGGATACCAAATAGAAAAGCTATTTCTTATCAAAAGAAGAGGCTTTCCTGTTGAAACAAATGTCCCTTAAGATCTGGGCACAGACACGGAGCAGTGAGCAAGAAAAGCAATATCTGGGAACAGCCAAGGGCTGGAGAGAGGCCAGGCTGGACCACCTTGCTGCTCCCTGGAATGCCACCCTGCTGGGGCTGAAGTGCCACAGGGCTGAGCAGCCCTGCTGTCCCTGCTGTGCTGCAGCAAGGTGTGGCCTTGTTCTTTCCTCTGTGCCACAGGTTTGGGTCCCCATTCCCAGGGGATTCCCTTGTGGAACTGCTAGTGTCCACTAAAAAAGCCACAGGAGATTTAGCACAAAGCCAGACACCTCCATCACTCATGGTATGCTAAGGTCTATTTCCATCATGTGCAATATAAAACCATGAGTACTCTGCCCCTGGCTCCTCAGTTTTTACTCTATTGCATTACAAATGTTTACCTAAGGGGCCTATCTTCTGTTTCTGCTTCTGAAGATATCCTCCTTTCATTAAACATCCCTCTCAAGCAGTTCTACTCCTACTGTGATTTTCACTCATGTATTTTCTTGCAAATGGAAGTGTCAAATTGCAGTGAGCTTCTAAATTTCATTTTCTTACTATTCTGTTGTAAGCAATGGTCAAGTTTCTCCCCTCTACCCAAACTATTTAATCTTTTTTTTTCTTGTGTTTCTTATTTCCCTAGTATAGGTCCTTAAAAATACAGAGAAAAGTACTGGAGCTTGAATCCTGCAATAATACATTCTCAGGCTTTCAGTGTCTTTCCATAAAGGTGCGATTAACCAACAAAGGAATTGCTTTGCAGGCCTCAGTATTTTCTGGCTTTTTTCTCCCACTAATTGCTGGAGTTCACCACCAAAGCCAGGTTTACTTCCTGGTGGGCTATTTCAGTGTTAGAACAAAAGACACTCAGAAAAATGCAGTTGCCAGCTTTACCAAATCATTCTGTCACACCTATATAAAGTCATCCTACCAATAAATCTAATGAGAATGAACCAAATAGCTTTCTACTGATGTAAAAGGCTTATATTTCCAGACAGAACAAGGGACTTTGTCATACCACACTACTGGCAAGCGTCTGCTTTTGTCTGTCATTTTCCTTCTCCAGACTCTGATTTTATTATCATACTGCTGTAATGAAAAGCACAAATCATCTGGACAGCAATGGCAAGGAGCTGTATCTCACTGCTCTGATGTCAACAAATGATTGTATTTCAGGGCTCCATCATTTCCAACTTCTGTGGAAAATGCTTACTACTTTGAAGACTAGCATGCAAATGAACAGGAGCTGGCTACCCGGATTCCCTCCGAGTCAGTCACACGGGTATTTCAGCCCTGTCCCTTCCTGTGCCCTTCACCCCTGGCTGGCTGCAGCAGCTCCCGATGGAGCCTTCTGCCATATTCTGTGAGGGACAGGCCAAGGCTCGGGAATTCCCCAAGGGAAAAGTCAAACATTTCAGCACAGCAGGGAGAGGTCTGTTTTCCCCGTAGCTTCACAACACTAGAACAAGTGTTTCTTTGCTGTTGCTTCGTTCATCGTCCGATTACTGCATGCATTGACTTCTCCCACCCGACAGCAGGAAAATATACTTTCTGAATAGCACACATTTATTGTGACTTGTATGCAAAATTCCCACAGGAGAAATCACACTGTGATATTGTAGCTTCTTTTCAGGTTTAATTGCCTTCCCTTTAAATTAAGGAGACACTGGACTGGAGCACTAACTCAGCATTGTTTCCACTTTCCGTAGATACTCTAATCACCCCCCATCAAACTACACCCATTCACATGCTAAATAGCTGTGAGCAAGTGTTACTTGGGTCTTTGTGTAAAAAGTCACAGAATGGAGATTGAATCGGGAGAAACTGAGTGACCTTGCTTTAAAAGGTAGATAAACTCTATTGTCTTTAGATGAAAGATTCTAGAGAGAGACTGTGATTGAGCTATGTAATGTGATATCTGGAAAACTGACCCAAATTTCTGGTTACTGACCCTCATCTTACCTGCTACTGCTGCAGAAAGCTCAAGCAGCTGTGGAAAGGCAAGTGTGAACATACTCAGACTCTGCCAAAGGCAATGATACGTTTCCACCAACAAAAAGAATTACCTGGGGAAAAACTGATGCATTTTGGTTTGGAAAATTTTGCAAGTAATTGTTTTTTGGTTTTGTTTTTTTTTTAATCAATCCAAACTTAAACAAAAAATCCAAGGTGATTATTCACTGCAAATTCTTCTTAAATATACTATTATGAAAATGATATTTTGGGCTGAGATTTTTCCTGTTCCATGTTGTTATTGCTGTAGAAGGACATTGCTGCTTGTGTTCGTGTTCTGCTTCAGCAGCAAGATGGAAACAGAGGGGCACCAAGAAATTCTCACCAGTGAAAAAATGTAGGGTAAGGAAAGCTGTGAAGAAAGGCAACATAAAACATTGTACTTTCTCACCAGAAGCTGTATTAAGCTTATTCCAGGGGCTCTCTGCATCCACAATGTATATATAAGCCTGCCAGCATCAGCTGCTTAACCTATGCTTTTCTTCGAGGGCATATTTTGGATAATCACTGCAAAACCACATTCTTCTTATGGCTTATAAAGCATAAACCCACCATGACCAGACATTTATGCCATGGTAAGAACTCTAAGACATGGGGGGGTTTTTTGTGAAAAAATGACAGGGATGTTTGTATATTTAGTTAACAACTATTAACATTTGAAATCTCTGTATCTCAAAACACCAGTATGATTCTTGTCTTGGTTTGGAAAGACAGGTGTCTGCCAGGGAAAAGCCAGAGCCTCCCTTGGAATGGAGAATGTAAACCCCCTCCCTCTGAGGTATTATTATTTTGAAATTAGGGGCCTTCAGCAAAGATATGGGAATAGGAATAACAGTTCTTTACTAGGAATATTAAAAATAAAAATGTAGTAGTACAAAAAAAGGCAAACAAACAAACAAAGAAAACACTGACAGTCGGAATACGACCTGACACTCTGTTGGTCAGGGTGTTGGAAGCAGTCCAAATAAATCCTCCTGGAGTGACAGATGTGGTTCTGTTGGAGCAGAGATGATTCTGTAGAAAAGGGCCCAGTGATGGTGGGATGGGTCTGGTCATCCTCTGGGAATCCAGTGGAAAACAGGCTGTCCTGGTGTTCTGCATTGCAGGTTTTATCCAGGTAGGGATGCTTGGCTCTTTCCGCTGGATAGAGCATCTCACAGGGGAATGTTGTAAATGTATCAGTCATGAGCCTCAATGGCCCATTAACAGAAGATATCCCATGGAGGGAGGATGGATCATGGAAGACTGGAATGTTCTTTATTGCCCCACCTGGTTTTAATAGCTGGCCCATTAACAGAAGACACCTGTCCCCTCCCTCCTGGAGTTATGAGGAATGGGACATACAAGACATAAAGAAACCCCCCCCAACCCGTTTAAACAGATGGCAAATAGAATACACAATTTTGGTTACATCTTGCATTGCAACTCAAGACAATTCCTAATGTGTAGATAAACAGAAATATTTTTTGGCCAGTTCAGCAGCAAGCTAGAGGCTTAATTTGGACTGAAACACGGGACAAAAACAACTAGATCAAATCACTCATAAAGCCTCAAAATCTGCAACTCCACCTTGAGACATATCAGATGTTGAGGCACACAGGTCCTCACAGTGACCAGTCTGCAGGAGCTACCAGGTGGTGTCCTGAGCATGGTTTGAAAGAGCTCCATGTTGATGTGGCTGTGCAGGTGAGGGTTTAGATCAGTGCAGTTCTTTCTGAACAACAAGTTTGAACAACAGATTTCTTACTATCTCTTCCATAAACTCCACCCACAGATTCCCTTCACATGCAAAAGCCAGACATAGCCTTGGAGATGTTGTTCTGTATTTTATCCAGGCATCCCTCATCAGGGATGGGACAACAGAATTTCATTCTCTTCTCTGCTTCAATTAATTCAATCTCATACCTCAAGGACTTTGCACCATAATTTTTTAGGTGCTTATTGTTCGACCCTTTTTTTTCTCTCTCTCTCTGAAAAAAAATTATAAGGGTTTTGAGAAAAAGAATGTGCTAGTGAGCCTCACTCCAGAAAGGTATATTTTTCCTGGGGGGAAATATTCTTTCTTCTAGCTCAGAGTGATTGGTATGACTGTGCCCATTTCCTAAAGATAATTATCAAATGCTTATGTCTTTTCACTGATGTTATTTTAATACACACACACTACATCTCTACACACACCCACACTTACAGCTTGTACTGTATGGAATAGATACAAGTATTAACAGCCTTCTTTCACCTGCTTACCCATGTTACCCTTTGGAGTACAACAAATGAAAACAGTAGCAGTATTGGTTATTCAATTTCATTGAACAACAATATTTGAGTCATTATTCTAAAAAAAAAAAAAAGCTTTGAGAAAATACAATTTAATCTGATTCTCCTTTGAGAAGAGAAAATGATGTAATTTTTTTTCTTGTTGCTTCTTAATTAAGTACAAGGAGTATTGAGTTTCTTAGTTCCTAAATGTTATATAGCTATTCTAGTGGCTATTTTTGTGTTCATTAAATTCACTGAAAAACTCTTTTCCTTTAGAAGACAGAAGGTCATGTATCCAACATCAGATTCTGCTCTAGTGTAGTCAATGGGAACCTTGCCATTGGTTTTGTTGGAATCATTTTTATGTGTTGCACCATCTTGCATGTGCATCAGTTTGTTTTAGCTCCTCTTTCAAAACTCATTGAAGTAGACAAAAATATTTTTTAGAAAAACAAGTCTCTCATCTTGGTATTTTAAAAATCTATGAAACTACCACCATCCACTGCTTTACAAAGATACCTTGAGGAACCTTTGTGAAGCAGAAAATGCAAGTGCAAGGTGAATGGCAGGTAAACACACATCTGTGCCTCTGAGGCATGTGTATCTCCTGCAGGTTTGACTGAAAAGGACCAGTCAGGAGCAAAGGCAGGTGGAAACACAGGGTATCCACAATGCAAGTCTTCAGACTCAGAGATTTCAATTGCTCTTTTAGGTATCTTCTGTGCCCTGATGCAGTTGCTTTTTAGGCAAATGAAGATGGTTGCCTCTATCTGAATTTAAGAAGAATTCGACTACAAAGGATAAGTATAAATCCATAAATACAAGAAAAATATAACTTGTGTGGTTGAAATAAAGTTGAAATAATATGCTGTGTATTCCTGTACTATCATAGAATCCGGACATGTCCCAGCAGTGCATCAAGTCATGCAGGTAATATTTTGGGTGTGTATTTTGCTTTCTCCCCTGCTACCAATCTTATTAGGGCTCTGTGTGTTTGTATCTGTGAATGTCTGTATCCAGTATGGTTAGGGATGCTGCATGACAGGGCATTTAACCTCCTTACTGCTCTGTGCCAAATTTAGATTAATTGATTGAAGAAATACCCAAATTGAAACTCTTCATGACTGTCTATTTTCAGACTTGTCCCTAGGAAAGCTTAATCTTTGTCTTCAATGAAAAAAAAAGAGTATTTACACCCCTCTCAACCCAATTTTTAGGGTGCTTCTTCAGAGACAGTTTCAAACAATGCAGATACAATGAATATTTTGGAAGCCTGGCTTTGGTGAAGCATAAAGCATCATTTATGTGTTAAACATGCCCAGACACTCCAACTCAACCCAAGAAGGCTCCTGTTACACTTAGTTTGTTTCAAATAAAATTTTAGTGTCGTCTCCTTCTGATGCCTGATGGTCACAGCCCAAATAGTAAGTGTCTGGTTTTAATCTTTTAAAGGCAGAAAAGCACTGTCCTTTAGTGAAAGCAGATGGGAAAGGCTGGGATTCCAGGCAATTACCCACACATCATGATCCAGGAATAGAGCAGCTGATGATGTTAAACTCTTTCAGCCCACGGGAATGGATGAGTCCTCTTTAAGAACAGACTCAAAGGAATAGTATTTTTCAAATTGATGGATTATAACACTTGACAGTCACTGAAAAAGAAGATGAACTTATGGAAAACATAAGCTGAAGGCAATACCTCTTGGTACGTGGTTAAATTTCCATTCTCAGAGTGCCTGTGATGACCCAACATTGTGATCAGGCACACCTACAATGACCTGACCAGCCCATGCCTTCATCACACCCACTGAAATCTCTTGGACACATGAAGGAGTTTGTAGCCCCACCAGCAGCAAAAGACGTGTTACTGCTGCATTATTGCACCTTTTAAAAATAAGTTCTGGTCTGCATTACAAGGTAATGCCCACACACAGAGACTGAACATTGTGTGTTATGGCATGTCCCCACTGAGATTGTACCAAGTGATTCTTGTTCTGAAGGAGGATAGAGATTTTTAACTTCCATGCTCCAGATTTGCTTGTAGGGGCAAGAACTCAAGTGGGAATATCCCAAAGCTGCTTCCAGTGTACATTTCTAGGAGCTTGACAAAACCTGCAAAATCACAGGTCTGGACACTATGACTTCATTCCTTAATCCTACAGAAGCATTTGAGGGCTGCCAACAAGAAGGCTGCTATTCCAGATTATTGTTTAGAAGATGCTGAAATCATAGGTCAAAGTGTAGGTCGATGAATTAGAGATCACTGCTGGATTTGCAAGAAGGCAGTTTTCTGAAAGAAGAATCATTGGTGTCCATACAAGGTTCCACATCTGTTTTTAAGCCACTCCTTCTCAAAACAATTGCCAGTCTGCCAATCAGCAGAAGGGTGGGGATGAGCTGGGATGAAATGAAACACCTTTTAAGATGTATAGGCATTTTAAATTTGCTGGTTCTTCTTAATTTTAAATGATTTGAAAGAAGCATTTTAATTTATTAAAATACAATTTAATTAATTAAAATACCTTTTGATAAAAATTAACCGTTCCATTCAGGAATAGTCAGAAAAGAGCATCTTGAGAATAATCACATAGGGGCTTTTCCCAACAATAGTTCTCAAAGTCAAGATGAAATTCTGAAACAACTGCAGGTTGCTACAAAATCTGTAGATTCCAGTAACATGGTGCAATCAGATGTGCTGCATACAACAAAACCAAGGTCTGGGTGCTGCCCCTTTCCCTCTTTGCAGCGGTGCCCAGTAGCTGTTCACAATACAGCTGGAAGGCAAGGGTAGGCTGCACTCTTCGTTCTTCATGTGCTTTCATGGATTTCCATGTTTCTTTCATGGTCTTCTGCTCAGCTGTGACATTTATTGTGCAGTTATGCAGTACTATGGGGATGACAAAGCTGCCCTCAAAACCATCTGCTCTGGAGCTTCTGGTGACTATTTTAGACATTTTCGTGACCTGTTTTGCAGCACGGTCTCAAAACCAGCCATAACTTCACACCTTGAAGGTGGCAAACTTTGGCATGGCATTACAATTCTTGTTTAAGGATGTTACAAATAAAGAAAGGAGTTTCTTAAATAAGTTCCCACTGAGGGCAGCACACAGGCTTGGCTTGATTCCCTGCAGAAATGCAGTCCATTAGGCACCCTATAATCAAGAGTCCTGGGCTTTTCTTTGATTGGAGGCAATCTAGAAGTCAAATCAATGTGAAATGTAGTGCACAGCTATAATATGAACTATAATATGAAAGGGTGTGCTTCCTAGGTTCTCACAGTTTTGCCATGACCTAAATATAATGGTCTAATTGCTTTTTATTGAATGTGGGACTCCATTTCTTGTTAGAGGTAAGTCTACATTTGCTTTGTTAATCCCTTACAGAAGTGCCTACTGAATCCTGAAGTTTATTTTCACTGAGATTTGTGTCACACTTGAGCCTTTTTTACCAGTACAGGGAATTACTCTGTTCCCCCATATGGCTCCCATATTTCTGGGGTGTATTTTTGTCTGTGTGTATATATATACACACATATGTGTATGTATATATGTTCTCCTACCCCACCCCTCATTAAAGTAAACATGTGTACCATAAAATCTCTTTGTCACACAGCTAAAGCTTTCTTGCTACCTACTCAAATGCAAAGAACATTCTGCTGTTGCTCTCTGTACACTTCCTATAGTGCAGCTCTGCTGCTGTGTCCATGCTCAGCTACCTATAATACCTACTGGGAAAATGCTCAAATCCTTTAATAATTTTCAGAGAAATAGAACATCCTAACAGAAAATCAGTACATCTGATTGCATGAAATAGTAAGAAGTGGGGAGAAGTTCTATTTCTTCCAGAAATTTGAATTCTTACAGAAGAGCTGCAAAAGGTGTCTGCCAGAATTAAACATATATGTCAGTGCTTTCTCACAAACACACAAAAGGAGATTTCTGATTTTTTTTTACCCAACAGCCTACTTAGAATGTTTTAGAAGACTTGGTTTCAGAGGAGTCCTACAGCTAAAGGGAATTTCAATCAAATATGACCAAAAGACCTAAATCCTCATTATTTCTTACCTCCTCTTCATATGTAGATGCTGTATGTGTGTATATTTATGTTTATATAAAAACAAAGGCAATTAATTTACTCATACAAAATACACTGAGGGAAGAGCTCATTAGAATCAAGGTAAATGATGTTTTGTAAGGTATTGGCAGCATGTAAATTTGGAACATATTTATGTCAACATTAAAGTATGTATTTAATTAGCATTGATTTTTAAATGGAAAATGGTCTCCCAGGATACTGTAGAGCAATTCCTTATGTCTTAATTTGCAGCAGATATTGCTCTAGAAAACAGATTTTAGTACAGACCAAACTATTTTTGGCAAAAGGAGATGTATAAACATTAACCTGTAAGGAGAAACTGTTGGGATAATCTTCCTAGATCTCACAGAGAAAAGTCTCCTTCATCTGTCTTCAGTGCTTGCCAGAAATAAGGAAGATTCTCATTTCTTTTGTATCTATTCACATTCCAGCTTTTAGAAAATGGATGGAGGTCTCACTCACACTAAAGATATAATTGTAGTAATATCATGCTCAGATAAGCACTGAATGACTGGGCAGATTTACAGAACAGGCTTTGTGGCCCACATTCTGTGCTTCCTTTTCCATTTCTTAACCAGAAATTGATTCTTATATTCAGTCTTGCAACATCTTAACCCTTTTGTTAGGCATTTTTTCATGGTACATTACCCCCCTCAAATGCACAGAGCTGCAAACCTGTTCATGAGCAGAGGTGAAGGCAAGTGAAGTAGTGCTCAGAGCAATGGATCCCAGAGAAACTGAGTTGAAGAGATGCAGGTGCTGAGAATAATCAGAGCATGAGAATTTGAACTTAGGTGTGTTTTCAACACTTCTTTTTTTCCTATATTTCCCTTATATCTTTACCTGGTAATTGAGCTAGACTGACAGAGAGAAGAACCAAAAACTGAAGTTTTTATTTTGAATATGTGACAACTACTTAAACACAACATATTTGCCTTTCTCCATATGTAGGATTGGATCTTTGGCAGCCCCACTCAACCACAGCAGCTCCAAGGAGGACACAGACATGGGCTGCATTAGGAGGATGAGGCTGCAGTCTCCAGGCTGTGGTGAGCACATTCTCACAGGAGCAGTCCTTGGGTTTCCATGGGATATAAACTCTCACCAGTCTGGAGGCAGTGACTGCACACAGCTCAGAGCTGCAGATCCATGGGATATTTGTTTTATCCAAAGGCATTCACACAACCACGACACACCAGGATAAAACTGCTAGATAATATCCATATCTCTATGTTGCTAAAAGGAAGAGATTTTATGGATAATGTAAGTGAAACACACAGAGCTCTTTCCAAGAAAGCGAACACAAGGTTATCACGTACATCTGCTGACAGTAACAGATGGCAGCACTAATTGTTGTTCAGAAAGTTCATGTTGTTTTAATTTCCTCAAGGGCACTGCATGGACATGGACATGATGTGTTTCCATATTACCCTATTTATGCACTGCTCAGAGAAGTGCTGCTGCTTCCCACCAAAGGTGGGGTGACCTCAAGGCTTCTGCTGTAAGCAGAGGAGAGGGCTAAGCTGAGGAAAAGGGGGGCTGGAGGGAGGGGGGTGCAGGGAGACAGGGAAGGGAGAGGGAGAAATAGGCCTGCAACATTCAGAGCCCACAGTGTCAAAGTAACAAACAGAATTTTTCTAACAGCAGAATATAAATGGAGCAAAATGTGAGCACAATTCAATAATGATGCTTGATGTTTCCACGTCCAGTGGAGAGCAGCTACAATGGTACAGATGCAGAGGGGTTGCCAAGGAAACAGACGTGTTTTGCTTCAGATGTGCAGTGAAGCACATACTCCAGACATCCATATAGCCTCATTACCACTGCATCTGAATACCTCACAGCCATTAGGAATGAATTTTAGCCTCATAACACCCCTGTAGCAGTGCAGTGGTCCTTTATCTCATTTTTAAAGGAGCAAAAGCAAATAGATTGAGCCACTAGCCCAGTCACACCATCCCTGAAATCTAAACAAAACCAGAGCATTTGTACCCATGATCCAGCCAGTGCAGTGACTTTAATATGGATCAACAATAAACTGCTGGGGAAGAATGTAAAAGTAACAAAACACCAGCTTGTGATACAGGCCACCAGACCACTGCCAGCAAATGGCCCCATTTTCATTTCCAAGGATATGCAACACTTCCTTCTCAGAATGCAGCAGGGAAACACAGATGTAGTTCAGGCTCTGTACTTCAGAACCAAATAATGGTATATGAAAAATCTCTTCTCATCTGCATATCAGCAGTTTTATTACAAAATTCAATGGAAAGGTGGAGATAAGGAAATGAGCAGACATTACCCATAAAAGTCTGACATTTTATCAAGCTCTGTTCACTTCTGCCTTCAAATCAGCACAGCTCCCTGTAAGCTTGGAAGAGAAGAAAGGGGAATAGTCTTTTCAATTTAGGGAAGATGAAGGAATGGCCCAATTATATGCAAATAGGCCATCTGATAACCACTCAGTGCTCAGGCTGTATTTTCCTTGCTCTGTATGTCAATTTTCTTTTCTAGTGTACCACATGCCCAGCAAATTTTGCTCTCTTTAAAACAAAGAAACAATTAGAACTCATTACTCTTATCGTAGAAATTGCTATGCTGAGACATATGTTTTTTAGATTTCTAAAGAAGAAAGTACTCTCAGGGCAAGCTCTGGATGACAGGAAATGCACTGCAAACACAGGCTGTGGTAATGGGCTTTCAGCCCTTTTTAGGAAAAGTGGAGATAATGAGAAAAAGCACCAATAAGAGCTAAATAATCATCCACACTGCATAGAGTAGTCCATAGTGATTTCAGGCCGTGTGATGGTTCAGGGTTTCTGTTCTGAGCTCTGAGTGTCAGAGCCTGTTCTGGAAACCTCCAAAAGCTTGGCAACAGCCTTTCTCCAGAACAGGGGGTTCTCTAAACTGTGGCTCAACAGCACAACGTGAGGAGTGGCAAGGGGGAATGACACCTCCTGTCCTGCCAGGCTTTAGCTGGGTTGTCAAAGGTGCTGCTTCCTTTTTGACTGTCTGGTCTGACAAAACAGGTAACTGGCCATTAATTCATTTAGATGTTTGAAGATGACACATTTGTCTTTATTGATACAGACCTAGTTTCAATAGTTCTCAAAAAGGGAAAAATATGAGTGTACTAAAAAATCTTTAAAGATTTCTACTGTCTGCTTTTCTTTTAAGGAACTTCTTCATCTGCTCATGAGAAATATTTTTCTCAATTTTTTTGCAAATTTAAAATATAAACAAGCTGCAAAAAGAAATCAAAGTAAGTGTCAAGAGTATGATATCCCATCCAATTTGCCTTTAGAAACAGTTATATATTTCTACCATTAAAACTGAAGTCCTAAAACACTTCCAAGGTCTTTAATTTAGAATTCTGAGATTTCTTCCCTCACACACACTTTTTCTTTCTAATAAAGTAGCAAACACATGCTATTGTATCAAATAAAGTTTAGGGTTTAGCTGGAATGCACAAAAAATGAGGAAAAGGAGTGACTATGACCTTCTCTGTTCTCATTCTTACAGCTTCTGCCCTGACTATTTTCTTTTGTCAAATTCAGTCTTTGAAGACTTCAGTGTTGACCTCAGCATACCTAAGCCACATCAGCATAGATGATTTAAGAAATAGACTCAATTTCCCCAAATACCTACCTGAAACATTACATTTATTTTTACAATTATTTGCTCATTCAGAAATAGAAGAGGAAAAACATAACAAACCTGTACTGCTCAAAACATTGTAGAAGGCAAGCTGCAGACCATTTGTTTCCTTTTGAAAGGGACTGTATGGAGGTTTAACACTCAATTATCACTCACCTAAATCTGTACAGAAATTTTTAACAAATGGTTACAGATTAAACCATCTGATACCTATTGTGACACACTTAAAGCAATAGAAAATACAAAAAATTGTAAAAGTAAGGACTTAATTTGTCATTAACTGATTGCAAATCAGGAGCCCATGTAACTTGCAACAAAACAGTTTCGGAAAAAATTGTTACAAATACACCTGTTTAATGCATGGCACCAAGATCAAGAGACATCCTTTGTGCTAGAGTTCACTCATCCCTCACTTGCTGGTCTCTTTCAAAGAAAAATGAGTTAGCTATGAAGGCAAAAGATGCCAACAGCAGATAAAGAGGTTGCTGTAATGACCTCAACTACGCCTACAGCAATTTCTCTCATTTACCTGTAGCATTACTTGCATACAGCTGATGAGCCCATCTGTCTCCAAGCCAGCAACACCTCCAATCTATGAACAGCCATTTATCAAAACCTTCCCCAGGGCTGGAGACCTGCCTTTTTCCTGCTCTTATCAACTAACTATTATTGCCACTTTTATGACTGCTCAGCCGAGGCAGTGATAAATAAGACTTTGCCCTGTTCACAGTTTTTCACTGGAACAAAAAAGGTCCTCTCTAGCACACAACCTCTACTGGCAGCCTTGAAGGGCACAGAAACACCTCTAGGGCAACATGAACACAATCAGCATTTAATGGCCCTGAAACCAGAAAAATTCTTTCCTGTTTCTGATCCTCAACAGGCTCCTGCAGCCCCCTCCACAGCCTTTCCTACTGCCCCACTAGCTGGGCACAGGCTGCAGCCAGGGCCTGCCTTGTTTGCAAGGATGTGAAGTTTGGAGGGAACTTCCTGCACTGGGCAGGGGCTGCTGTAGCAGAGAAAATGTCAGTGTTGAGTGTGTGAGCTTCTGCTTTAGAATGGGGACATCAGGAGTTCTGGGGTGGGGATGGGCCTGGAGCATCCTCCTGGTGTGGCAACAGCCACTGCCACTGCTCAGCTCCAAAGACACTGCTGTTAACAGGGCTATAGGGCTACTTTGGTGATGGGTAAGGGTGTCCCAGTCTTAAAATCTGGACAGAGAGCTTGAATACAGATTGAGTATCTGCTTTCTGAAGCAATGATCCAGACCTCAGTGATGTATCTTGTCAGTAACGGTAGCACTGCTGAAGTAAGGATTTTCAGTTTACCAAAAATAGTGTAATTCAAATCCCTGCTTCACAGTGGTTATTTATTAGAAGAGTGCAGATCCATGCAGATAGCTGGAAGGAATGATTGCAGAGGAGACTGCACGTTTCACTCCATAAATCCAGACAGATGTGACCAAGAGCCTTCAACACTTCACCATCAGTGTCAAGTCCAGTGAATTTGTATGTGCTGGTTTCCTGGGAGGCACTGTGATATGGATACAAATGGGGTGAACTACAGCACAGACAGAATAAAGTCTTCTTTGAGTTATGTCAGGAACAGTTTTTATTTATCAGCTGAGAACTACCCATAAGAATACCCCAACCCCTAATGCAGACCTTAGCCTGGATACTTGCATTGGGTTTAGCATGTTTGGAAAGCACAAAACTAAGGGTATGTTGCAGTTCCAGCCTAAGTCTCTATTATCAAGTGATGTGCCCCTACTGATTTGTGAAAACTCAGCCCATTTAATGAAGAACTCCATGCCTCATCATCTGCAATTTCTAAGCATTTTGTTTAGATATTCAAACCAGGATGGGCTTCTGGAACAAATTTCCCTCAAGTTGCTGTTGGATACTGAATACAGGCAACCTTCCAAGGAAAGCCTTATTTACCCACAGGAATACAGCAATGAGCAACAAAAATGCTACAACAGCAAAATAACCTCAACACTCCCCAGCCCTTCCTAAACTCGTCCTGGGGACTGCTCAGGTCCCACAAACTCCTGCTTCTGTGAGGGCCAGGCTGCAGCAGGACCTTCAGTCATGTCAACTCCTGAGCTTCAGCAGGGGTCCCTCTCCCAGAGCCAGCCTGGCCTGTTTAATCAGTATCTCCATGTGCTCTCCAACCTGTTTTATCAAAGAATATTGTGCACAACCTGGACAGAAAATCTTCAAAGACTTTGATACCTGTTAAATATGCCTGCAGAGCTGGCCAGATTCTGAGATTATCAATCCTGAAATGTATTTTATCAGCAGCACACCAATAATACTGTAGGTATTTATTATCTTATATGCAAGGTGGGAAACACACTTAGTGCTCTGGCCTCTGGAAACCAAATGCCAAGAAGACTGGATGAAAGCAGATCTTTTCCATACAGTTGGCTTTGGGAGTAACTGCAAATGTAAGACAACAAGAGGAATTCCCTCTCCTCCCAGGATATAAGTGAAATCTCAAGTGCATGTGCAAACACAGAACCTGAAAGAAGCTTTCAAGGACATCAATACTTCAGGAGCAAGGGGTGATACCAAAGGGTGTGCAATGCTGCAAGAGCACTGTCATGGAAACAGGACATCTCCAGGTATGAAAATGCCACCTCCCTGTCTCCAAGGGCTGTACAGGTCCAAACAGGACAAATCACCTTTGGTTATGCAGCATGTGAGCTTTCAGAGGTGGTGGTGTTTATGTGGTGTTTCACAGATGAGTATGAGAGAGCAGCCTGACGACAACAAACCAAGAACTGAAACCCCTGTCACACACCAAAACCTGAGAGAGCAGAAGTACAGGTGCACATCAAGGGTGGAGATGTGGGAACAGTGGATTTTCAGCCTTATGGCTAACCATGAAAGGAGGATGAAAGGCAGAATGGATTAAATAAGAAGGGGAAAAACCCCATTTATGGCAGATCAAACCCAAGTATTTACAACTTCCCACCCAATACAGCTGTCACTGCATACCTCAAGCAAGGCCAAAAGGTTGGGGAAAGCTTGACCACCTCGGGACAAGGGCTTCAGGAGGCTGAAGCACCTGAGAATAAAAACTCCTGCCTCAGACAGGACCACAGAGCTTGTACCTGCTGGGAGACTTGCAGTATTAGACACTATTCTTCAAGGACTGATCAGTGGTGTTTGAAATGTATTATGTTTGTCTGGCACACGGGGTAAAAATATCCTCAAAGGTTTTAGCACAAATCAAGCCTGTATTAAAGTTATTGGTGTGGCAGTAGTTTGAAGCAAAGGTTTAAGCAAATCTAGGTACATGTTCAAGAAGAAATGAAATATAGATCATTTTCAGGCATAAAGGCTTCTTAGGCAATTTGTCTTCTCTGCTTGGTATAGAGCACACATTTTCATTCTCCTCTCCTAATAAAACCAACAAATGTACTTCTCCTTGAAAAAGTAGTGTATTTTACAGTATATACTAAATATTTTTTTTTGACCTCCTGAGTAGAATAGGAGGCTTTTATTTGAGTTTGATGTAAAGGACCTCTGGCTCTTTACTCAACACACCTGCATTTAATCTCTGAGTATTCTCAGAAGTTTTTTTTATACTCTACAGGAGAAGGCTGCAATCATGCAACTCAGATGTGATTACCAGTCTAAATCACTCACCAGGCCAAACTTGCTTTGAAAACTCATATCTATCATATGGACTTGTGAACTGAATACAACTTGTGATTTAAAACAATGAAGCAAGTCAGGAAAAACCAACTGTGAGCAGGACACTCTGTCAACATCCCACATGCACAGAGCTCCTGAAGACACTCAGTACATGTATAGATTATTGACTAGATTAGTCTAGTCTAGACTGCAATATAATAGAGAAATACCCAAAGGAGAATTAAAGGTACCATTAGCAGTCAAGTGATGATAATGTGGAGCTCAGAGAAAGCTCATTTATCTAATGAGAAGCAGCTCTCAATATAAACATAGTTAAGAGGTAATGATGAAAATGGAGGTTTGCATGCCAAAACCCACAAATATATCCAGAGAATTCCCAATACAAGCTGGTATTTAATTAACCAAATTACCCAACTTAATGCTCCAGCTGAGGAAAGTATTTTAGCATATTCAAGATACTCTAATACTACTTTAGTTTACAAAAGTTGGTAGGTGAGAAGTGCTGTAAAGAGACAGAAATGAAGCCAAATGTGGTCGAATTTTCAGTTGAACAAATGTTTAAGCACAACCGATTGAAAGCCCAAGAAGTTCTGACAAAACCTAGGTTAAATTCCTATACATGGAATTACCTAACACTGGAGGTTGCTTTTTCCTTCTTCCACTTTTCTCCTATCTCCATTCCCCCAATCTTCTCTTTTTAATTTCCCTTTCATTTCTATGTTTCCAGTGAAAAAACAGCCAAGGAGAAAGTTGAAGACATTGATTTTATGAGAAGATGCAGGAACTTTTAAAAATGTTTTTTCCACAGTTCTTCTTTTAGAGAACATGCTATTTAACTGAGACCAAGGAGATTATATAAATACATACATACATATATGCATGTATGTAAGTAATGCATCTATATAACCATGACAGGCTTTTACTTCAAGGTTCTGCTAAAGCCAGGCATTAACACCCTTCTAGTGAGGAAATCCCATCCAGCCTTTTAAGGCTACTTTCAAGAGATGCCATTTAAATGGATTGCACTGGGATGTCTGGGGAGCAGCTCACTTCCCTTTGAAGAGCCTGTGAACAAAAGATGCAATCCTGCAGTTCTCAGTGTGCCTGCAGAGTTCCAATGAAGGGCTGAGGAAAGCTGTGCAAGCTTCAGCTGGACAAGAAACTCTGTTTACAGAATAGCAATTCTGTTATTTAATGCAAACAAGTTTCTTGGATTCCTCTTTTACAGTCATTTGGCTTTCATACAACCAGAAAAAGACAGTGAAAGACAGGTACAGACAGAGAGATGCTGAAGTCCAGCAGATGGGCAACTCAGCTATTTTGGGGCCCACTCACCACTTATTTCTGTCAGACAGCACAGCAAAAGCAGCACAGGCACTGCCACCAACACAGTTAACACCTTCAGAGGCCACACTGTAAGGCAAACCCTCCAGGCAGAGGAAGGGGCACCAGGCTCAGAGGCACGGTGTGCTTCTAGACCTGCACATGTGGATGTTGTACAAGGGAATGTCAGACCCTGAACAGAAATGTAAGGTGACCCTGAGAGAGCTGTCACAGGGAGCAGACAAACATCAAGACTGTTTGAGCTGTTGGGAAGGGCACAGTGTCAGCTGCTGAAGGCCAGAAGAGAAGAGGCAGTTTTGATCCAGCCTAGAGGAGGATGGTCCTACCTTCAACTGTATTTCACAAATACTTCTTTTCTCCTTCCTCTGAATTTTATCCTTGAGTAATTTAGAGTATGTTAATGATGTCTGTAATCACTTTTTGACAGCAACTCTTTCTGTTCACATACAATAAAAAATAACATCCCCAAAAAGAAGAAACAGATGTACAATCTAAAATACTTGTGAAGTTTCTATTAAGAATACACGAGTTTTAACTTGGCCCAACACTGACAGAAGCACAGCTGTGCTACTGCAGCAGTCTGATCTGTTAAAACCATAAAAGCTTTCACATACAACAGAGAGTCTACGAAGCACCAAGGCAGGACAAATTCCTTTCTTCTCTGTGTTAGTGGTGCACTAGCCATGACCAGAATAAACTGTACTGCTCTTATGACAATTTTCATCCTCTCAGATCTGCTGTTTCAACCATGGGAACAGAAGGCAGGCAGATCTCTAGAATGTTCCTGTTTAGTGCCACTTCAGCAGGCACAGGAGACTAACTCAGATAACACCTGTGAAATGCTGACCCCAGAAGAGTCAGTGATAAAAAACCCAAGAGCCACCATTAGTCCTTCTCAGAATAGAACAAGAATACCAGTGAAGTTTTATCATTTTATTTATCTCAGTAAAGTTCTCTTAAAACATATCACAATATAATATTAACAGGCACAAGTGTCTAAACAGTATTTTTAAAACAAGGTAATATTTCAAAGTAGAAAATTTCATTAAAAAGCACCACTAGAAAATAGTATCATTTTCACAGTGTACTGCCATCTGCAGAGACCAAGAACAGAGGAATATCCATAATATTAAAATAGACTTCACATATTCTCCCAAGTTTTGACTTGACAGAAAACATAAAAAATTTGCATAGGTAATAAATATATTCAGGTAAAAGCTTTGAACTTGCAAAATGTTTCCCAATACAAATTAATGCATGTTTTCTAGGCAATTTTTTTTTTCTTTTGTATGAGCAGCACTATACAACCTAAATTATTTTCCTTCTGTAATGGTCAAGTTTTCTATAATAAGTTGTTATTATCTTCATAACACAGTGAAATAACCACCTGCTTTCCTGGATGTATTAACTTAAACTCATTCTGTACAGGTAGATTCTACCAGCCTCATACTCTGTTGCTTTGTGACTCCTTCCTTTGGAAACACTTTCTGGCAGAAAAGAATGAAGAGCCTGTCTCCAGCCTTTACAAACATTCATGGATGTGGTATCAAAAGATGCAAAATAACAGTTTTTAAATGAATTCCATACTTCACAGTTTTATATTGTACTATTAATAGAAAAAATATGGAAAAATAATTAAAAAGTTTAAATCTGTAAATATCACTAATAAGATACTTGTCAATAAAACATGCAATTTATTACAGCAAGTGGGATAAGTGCCATAAGATTAGCATTCATTGTGCATCGATTCCTCTTGAATTTTATCTTATTCAGGATCATAGTGCACCACTTAATGTTGCATGGTATGAGGCAATATATATCATTTTCATAGATGCAAAGGCTATATACTACGCCATTAATTAGGCTATCATAAATCTATACTGATTCCAACATACTCAAATTCCTGTTGCTATAACCAAGGTCAGTGAGTGCCCTGAACAACAGATCCAGGCTTTTTTTTTTTTTTTTTTTTAAGGGAGAGATTCAAAAGAGGCTCAGTGATCAGCCTTTTCTTGCTTGAAATAAGGCTAATCTTGATGTAAATTGCAATTAATAATACATGTTGGATAAGACTTTTTTTTCACTCTCTGAGTGCCTTATCACAGATGATATAACTAAAACATTATTAGATGCATTATCACTACCAGATAGATACAAACTACTGTGTTTTGGCACTGTGCATCTAAAAACTTATTCTGAATTCAAGGGAAATTATGGGCACTTCCCAAAAATCCTCCAAAAATATTTTATCACCACAAAGAATTTATACTCTGGAACTTCTCTCAGTTGTAATAATGTTCACTTGCACCTTCCTTGTAGCTTCTGTAGCCTTTAATAATGGTGCATTTAAATGCAAGTACCAGCATGCATAATACAGGATTGTAGCACCATTCTCTGCCCTGTGTAACTCCACTAATCTCACATTCTCACTGAAATAAAGCATACTCATACAAATCATGCCACTAGATTTGCTATATGCCACATATAGACAAATGTTTACTATATTCAAGTAACTCTGCACCTTGCTAAAGATGTACCTGATTATTTCTAACACCAGGTTCTGCTCTCTGCTACACAGGTTTAAATCTAGAATGAGTCTTATGCCATCATTCTGGGGAGTTCACCAGAACTGCACAGCACAAACCAGCAAAGGATAATAAGGGGTTCTGTTTATGAGAAAGTGGCTTCCTTAACTTCTTCTAAAACAAAAACATAAGCCTGTAATTTCTAGCTTTCTCTAACATTGTCTCTCCCTCAGGTCTTACCATAAAAACACCCAGGTGTGCTCTCTGCAGAGCTTCTCCTACATCACATGCACCCTCCTACAGAAAGCAGAATGGGGATGTCAGAACTTCAACTCCTGTGCCATTTCATCTTTGTTCAGTCTCAGCAGACTCCAAGAGTGAAGTTCCCAGAAAAACTGCTCTGCTCCCAGGTAACACAGCTCTTCTGTACACAGCAGATACACGTGCTTTTCATTCCACAAGTCCTTCTCTACCACTACATTACCTCCTCTGAAATGACAACAGTATTGTGCAAAAACTGAACACCTTCAATAGTAGTTTTAATTATCCTTCCTTATGGCCTTGCAAGAAGAAATGAGATGAGATCCTGGCTACACACAGGCACTAAGATCTCTGTCACTGAGAGACTTTGGGGACACCAGGCTTACTGGTTTGTGTGCTTATGCTGCCTGCAACACAATGCCCAGTGAGGTGTCCTCTGACAGGCTGCTTAGATTTTGCAGCTGAGAGCAAGAAAAACTACTGCTCTGTATCTGGAGCAGGAGAGCAGTTTGTCAAAAGCCTGAATCCTTAAGTAAATTCTTGAAAAAAAAAAAGATGGTGGAAAGATAACTTCAGATGTTAAGGACACAGTTGTAATGTCACAAGTTAAAACAATGATCAGATAGAAGACTTGCACTTGGGTTCCTTCTATTACAGAAAATTATAGGAGGCCATTATACAGCAAAAACAGTGTAACAAACTCCAAAACACAGCAATGTACATATATTTTAGATATACATACTCAGGCAGACACAATAAAGTTATATTGTGCATAATATTTCTTTTCAGTTGGGTTAATTTAAGGTAGCTTGCAAGTGCACTGTTAATGTCCCTCTTCTGTAGTTACATCTGTGACACAAACATCTACGCTTTTGTAAGAATGCTGAAAGAAAGCTGGAAAGAGATGTGGCAAGGCACTTCATTTACTCCTAACAAAAGAAATGAGAAATGAGAGCGAAGAAGCATTTGTGGAGAAATGGGAAAATGGGAGAAAACAGTCTACACAGTTTAGAAAAACAAAGATTAAAAATAGTTTGATGGAAGAGTTGGAAGAAGAGAAAAATTAGTGTCAAAGAATACACCATTTCCTTAACTGACTGATTTGACAAAAAACAAACAAACATCAAATAAAAAGTGCATTTTTAATGTAAGTACCTGTTTATTAAAACAGACTTGTGAATAATAGGTTGGCTTTTTTTAATCAGAAAAAGATTTTGGTGTTTGAAAGAAATGTAATAAAAATTTGCTTAATTTTCAGAAGTCTAATTTTCAAGACATTCTTTTAGTACTTGTTTCTTTTTGCCTATGTACTTTTCCTTGTTACAACAGATTTCCTTCCTGTTCATTCTGCAACTTTTCACTGGCAAAACTAAATATAGAGAAAAGCCTTTCTAAATTAATTAAATGCAGATCACTTCCAAATGAAATTAGAGCAGTCATTAGTTCCACTGTTTTTGTTGTAAAAACAATATTCTATTTTTGATCCAGTCCCTTTTCACAATATTAAGAAAGTTGCCACACTGTCACCTATTTGAGACATGTTCTCTCCATTTATGGAAAGCACAACATTTTGTAAGATGTAGACAAATTTGCCCCAAAGTACATTTAGTCTTTTTAATAGCCTGTTGCATGAAAAAAATGAAAGCAGGTTTCAATTATTTGGCTGTGATTCTTTCAGTTACAGTACTAAATGCTATTTACCCTCAGCTGCAAATTTTTGTGGCCCAGAAATAATCAATTTTAAGAGATTTATTTATTAAAAATATGGGAGTTTGATCTGAACTCCACATTTCCCTGTCTGAAGATGGTAACAGAATTAAAATCTTGACTGAAAGCTCTTGTTTTCTTTAAATGGTGATCATTCAGTTAAGATTATAATTAAATATTCCTAAAATTGAGAACATTTTGTGGGATGATCTGCTCAAGTCAACACAAGATAATGTCAAATACGTATAGAATCAGAGTAGAATCCAAATACAATTGAAACCCCATTTCCATGCTAACCTCACTGTGCAGAAATTAAGAAGAAATCCATAAAATAGATATACTGGTTCCATGTTCATGAGTGATCTGATTGATCCTTCCACGCACACAGTCAAGAGAAACTGATATCAGTGTTCCATTATGTACCTCAAAAGATGCACGGAGGGACACGCTGGTCCATAGGCTTCCCTCTGGCATCTGACCTCCAATCTGCTGAGCAACTGCTGTGGGCTGCATGTGCTCCATGGCCAACTGATTGAGAGTCACTTTGAGCACATTGCAGGAATGGATTAGCTTTAAGTTAAATGCAATGCTGGCAACTCCCTTTTCAGTAAAAATAAAATACTTCTGGGCAAGCTGTCCCGAAGAAACCAGCTGTATCTGTTTCTCATTGGATGAGACCTGGGTGAAATCCAGCAGTTTGTTTCTCACAGCTCCAGTAGGCAGACCTGTAACAGAAACTGTGGCTGATATGGCACTAGAAACCGCTGAAGGGATCCAGATGAGGCTAAACACACTAATTCCAGAACTGTCTCCAAAATAGCGAACATTACACTGTGCAGGAGAGAGTATCTCAAAGCTGATCAGATCTCCAGCACCAACCTTTGTGGCCCCAGAAGCAGATATGGATGTGTCTCTGTAATTTACCCCAGATTTAAATACATTCATTAATGCTCTGTTGGTACCATTCCTATTGATGTAAGAAATTAGAGAGAAGCCCTCCCGGACACATGTATGACCCATGGAATACAATGCTTGATGAAACACAAACTTGACGACCCCAGTTTCAGTGAACTTTATAGCTCTGCCATCGTGAGATAAACTTAGCATGTAAGGGTCAGAGACAGAAATTATTTTAAAGGTAGGTCGATAGTTGGTTTGGTAATGCATTGCTGTTGACATCTGTGCACTGAGTGCCACAGCACCTGTGTCGTGGGACAACCAAAACAAACTGAGTGGGGTATTAAGATCATAAATATTTAAGTCTTTGCTTTGATTGCAGAATTGATTAGGGCTCCTCAAATACACAGAAAGAGTTTGGCTGGGCTCTATTTCAGCAGCACTGCTTAAACTAGTGCTCTGGAAATACTTTCCTTCTGGCTGCTCGATCCGAACACCACTCAGTTCATAGTCCTCCTCGCTGCCATTAAGCTTTAAGGAAAGTTGCAAGAAGTTCCTGCAGTTGTGCTTTACTGCAAAATTTAGGTCAGCCCACAGCAGACCATGTTGCCTGAATACCAGGCTGCTCTCTTCAGTGGACAGGATATCACAGGGAAGCTTCCCCTTTATCTTCAAGTTCAAGCCAGAGTAGACCTGAGAGATGCCAGACTTTACAGAGGGCAGGACGATGTTTGCAGCCCAAGACTCTGAGAGCTTGTTTTCACTGGCTGCTGAACAAACTGTGTCACTGACAGCAGAACAAGGCACAGCCACCATTCCATCTTCACACTTTAAACATGCTTGGCATTCCTGCATTTCCTTATTAAAGAAATGTTCCTCTCCACACATTCCCAAAGCTGCATCTTTCTCAGCAATTCCAAGGCATCGGAAACCACCTGTGCACAGGAAATGGATCATTTTTATTGTCATACCTTTAAAATACTAAAAATAAGAACTCTAAGATCCACATATCAAGTCTCTTTGATATATATCTAATCATAAGGGAAGACAGCTATGATGTTAGATCACTTTATGCTATTAAAGGAACTTTGACAGATTACAGAGGAAATATTAGGCATAACTCACCTAGTCCAAGCACAATGGTTTGGAGTGAAAGAGAAGCTACATAGGGGCAATTCTAACCAAAACCTGTAAATGTATCAGATACAATGACACTGCTCCAAAGACAGTCTCTTCCTTCTCTGACATAAAAGACACAGTCACTGATACACCGAGCAGCTCCTTTTAACTCATGGAGAGTTCCCCTACTCAGGGAGAAATGTGCACTGCCTGCCCTGCCACGCTGCAGAGTAGCCCTGCAGTCACTGCTAAAGCAGTGCTTTGCAACCCAAGGGACAAGGACCCCTGGCATTCACTCTGAATACAGTTTTTAAAAAACCTGTAAGAGACAAATAGGAAAACCAAAACTGTAAACAGCAGGCTTAAAATCATTATGCAACAGCCCATGCATTTAAAAAGTAGAAAACCACTGCCCTAAGACACAGGACACCAGTGGTTGTGATCAAGTTATAGTAAAACACTGCTAACAGTGAGAAGAATATACATGTGCTCTTTGTAACTACTTTGTTTGACACAGAGTAATTTTGTGCTGTTAAATGGTACACCACGACCTCAGTGGATCAAAGAATGCACACCAAAAAAATGGGTTTTAAAAACAGCCTGTAATTTTCTGTGGGAATTTTCCAAAAGCACCACCAGCTGCCAGTGCTTCCATCTGGAGCAACCAGAACCCAAAACTTTTGTATGTATGAGATCTCAGGATCTGAATCAACACACAAGATCTGAGGCATCCTAAAGAAGAACCACCTGCAGTTTGTGCCTCAAAACTTAATCACCAATGCACTCATTTATGGTTTATTACCACCATGATCAAAACTCAATAATCATCTTTCTAAAAGATCTTCTTAAATATCCTTTAGTACCTAGATCCTCTGTCATACACTTGCATTTTTCTTTAGGAGGAATCTTCCCGTACCTGGGCTGGGATTTGCTCTAAGACTGGGACTTTGCATGGATCCCAACAATGGATTCTCCACTGCTAGCCCAGGGTGGGGCTGGCTATGCCAACTGCTGATGTAGAAGAAATGCTCAACACACTTGCTCTACACTGCAAGTACACATGAACCTGGTCCACAGGGGAGGTCAGAATGTTGGCTAGAATTCACTTCTGATACTACATTATTCAGCAGAGAACACCAGACACTGTTAATTTATACAGGCTTCATACAGTCACCATCATATTACATATCACTATATCACCCTCATGACACTTCATTCATTTAAGTGAATTGATAACATTGATATGTAGGACTGTGTGGGGTGGTATATCCCAGCTCACCCCTGGTCAGTGTATGGTTCATTCCAAGTCTGTCCCTCCCTGCAGTATCATGTATCTGTAACCTGATTCGCTGTACAATTTTTACCGCGCCCTCCGAACCGGGGGGATAAGAGTGCGAACGGGGAAGCCTCGCGCTCTCTCTGCCAGCTCCCTTCCCCCTGGGCCCCTCTTCTCCCTGGGGGTCTCCGGACTCTCCCCCTTCCCTCCCCCTTTCTCCCCTTCCCCCTCCCCCCTCAGGGACCATGAGGCTTCCTGGAACTGAATTCTCAATAAACCTTCACCTCGGCACTCTATCGGCGTCTGATTCTCTCTGCTTGCCGGCGCATGGACACCCACGCTTTACATACCACCCGGGGGGGTCCCGGGAATACTCCCCGGGATCCCCCCTTGATAACACACCGCAACAGGACTGTACAATTCATGATGTGAGAATATTCCTTCTAAGATCTGGTACCATTTTATCAAGAATTCACTGCAGAACAAGTAAGATTTTTTCCATCTGAAAAAAAGTCAAGAGAAACTTAACACTTTGTTCCTCTCTGAAAGTGTCTCATTTTTTAATGAGAAACAAAAGCTACATAAATAACATTTTTTCAATTAAAAACATTCTAGAAGGAGTATAGAAAAAAGTCCCAGACAATCTTTCCCTTTGATATTAGTTTTAACCATTATTTATTTGCTCACATGACATTTCTTAACCACTTCTACTTCTCATATCAGTAGCTCCACCATCACTGGATGAACTGATACGAGGTATACACATACAGCTGGTCCACATGGCAGAGAAAATTTTCAGTAGTGCCTAGGAACACTTTTTATGCTATTCCTTTCTTAAAAATATTTTAGTGTATATTTGAGTATTTACAAGCATCATGTTTCACAAATCCTTGTGATGGCTATATGCACTAACTTGATGTCTAGTGTGTTCTTGTTTAGATCTGCAGCAGTGTTCCCCTGTGTGTATTTCAAACAGGTGACTTCAAAGCAGCACACAGGCTGCTTCTTGCTGTGGCCTGTGCAAGAGCAGCACCCTACCCTTTGCCCAGAAGAGGTCAAGCAGCAAATGACAGCCAAAGAGCAGAAAACCAGCACAGCTGCACACTGCTTCCTACTGCTCTTTCTCACTTTAGAACCTCTGCCACACCTCCTCCTGTCTCCTTGCTCTGAGCACTGCTGCCCCTGGTTGCACAGAGAGCCCTGCTGTACTCAGCCTGGTTCTGTGAAACTGAGTCTTTCTGAGACATTCCCCAGCCCTTGCCACTCACAGGGCCCAGGTAACTGCAAGGCAATTACAGACAGCTATGCACATAACTTTCTGCTGCTGCTACTCACAACTGCCTGATGCAAACATTACATTTGGGCAGATGAAGTGAGAATCCTTCACTTTTTAAACCCTCTATGTCAAATTTGGATCATCACATATCAATATGGTTCATTACAAATCTAGGCTGTCTGTCAAGGTTTACATTCCTCTTCCCTCTGCCTCCCACAGTAAGTTCCACAGTAAGTCCTCTTTATTTTGCATGGCATTCCAGGGAGCGTGCCTTTGGTTGACTCTACTTATTGGATAAAGAATCTGATTGCTCTCCCATGGCTATCTAAGAAGGAAATGATGCACCAAACCCCATTTTCACTGGTTACATACCCCTAACTGTTATTGAACCTTAATGACTAGAGTTTAATCAAATAAATCAACAATTCTCATCCCACACAGAAGTGAGAAAAAGCAGCAAGGGAAGAAGTTATGATGTAGAGGAAAGTGGAAGGGTGAAGAAAGAGAGGCTCCTATTTACATGATTCTTTACTGTTATTTTCTCTGTCTCCTCTCACACTGTACATTGAACACAAATTGCTACAGATGGAACAACCTTTGCGTGCAGCTTGAGAAAGCACATTCAACATCTGGAACTCATATGTCACACCACATCCCCTTCTCCTCTCTTTACCCAAAAACAGACATTCAGTTTCAGCCTTTCTCTTGACACATTAATTGCACTTGTGTAAGGTAATGAGCTACCAGGAGCAGACAGGCTGAAGTAGCAGTCATCTCTAACAAAAAACAAAGGAACTCTCTCTCTTCCATGACAGATGGGAACAACACTGACAAGACATCAATTCCTGTCCAGGTGCTGGGTAATAACTTGCTTTCACATATCTACACACAACCATTAAAACTGGGAGAAAAGGAAGAGAGGGAAGATTCCTTTCCTTCCAAATACATTGCTACTGCCTATCTGTGGTCTGACACACCACCACTACCCATCTGCTTCTTGGCAGTGTTTTGTCCTCACTTATGTTCCTCCAGCAGTCATACAGACCCTTCCTTGGTCTGGTTCCCCTCCACGGAACCCACTGAATAAATTCATTACAGCCTTCCCTCTTCCAAACTACAGACTAGAGAAACACCACATGACTTCCACATTGGTGGCTCTCCTTCCCTAGGGCTGAGGCCTTCTGGGTTCCATCCAACAAAACACCAATGGGAGCAAACCCAATGTCTCAGCGAAGACGGGACAAAGCCTTACACCTCTCCAACACTCTGACTCAAATTGTGTGCTCTAAACTTTCTTGTCTCCAACTGTCCATCTCTAAGACCCTCCAAAAGTGTCTTCTCTCTTCTTTTGTAGGACTGACAGTACCTCATGTGCAGCATTTACCACTGAAGATTACATTAAATGCTCTCTTCCTCAAGTCATTTCCAGTTTCTTGTAGTGTTTGTAGTAACATCATCCAAACCAACACAATTCCTGTCCAGAGGAAGTAAGGACAATATAAGAAAACCCACACTCTCTTTTAATCTTTTCCTGGGGTTCCACATTTTTTCTCCATCAGTGACTGGGTAAAAAAGGCACAAAATCACTCACAGTCAGCTGAAAACAGTCCTTGCCCCTCAGAGAGGCCACCCTCTTCTTACAAGTCTAGAAGTCTGAAGGAGGAAAAACATAGCATCTAATGAAGCCCTTCCTGGGTTATTTCACTGTGAGACCTCAGGTACAGGTCACAACTGGTGAAATGCTCTGTTTGATCACAGGGTTCCTTTCAAGGTTTTTTGGATGACCAAAAATTAGATCAAAATAAAGAAACTCAGTACCTGGATAAAATTTGCTTAGTATGTCTATTAATTTTGCTCTTTTGTGCCTGACTGCCATGATTATGTAATGAAATAAGGAAATCTGCAGTGCAAAACACCAGATGGATTTGTTCTTAAATGTCTAAAAAACTCCTCCAAAGTGTCCTCAAATGATGGAAACTGTTGATCTTTCCTCAGTATTTGGCAAAATTGTTAGTAAGGAGAGTAAGATGCCTGGAGGGTGGTCTTATAAGAGTCTCCATTAGATCAAATCAGGTATGTAGTGCACGAGTTCACCAGAAGGAAAATGACAACTATTTTTCCTCCATTAGGAATAATATCTTTGATTTGGGCCCTATTTGCACCAGCATAAACAAGAAGAGAGTCAAGTCATAAGAGAAAATTAAAAACAAAGCATATAACCCCCCATGCAAATAAGGCAAAATGGAACTATCCAATTTTTCTAAAGGATATTAATGTCCTAAATAGCCCATTGTCCACAAGAACTGCTATCAACTTTCAGATTAGTGTTTCTTAACCCCTTTGATTCCAGCAAGCTGTGCATGTCACTACTCACTAACATACAAACCTGAGTCCTTATCTATTTCTTTGGCCTGTTCCTGAAGATCTAATTATCCTCATTCTTTAATTATCAGAGAATATAACTTACCTGGAGTATTGAGGCATTTTATCCTCTCACCACAAATGCTTGGAGATTCAGTGCACTCATCTCTGTCCTGTAAATCACAAGAATCATATTGAAACAGTTTAACATGACAACTTGAGTTTCCAACAGGCATTTCAGGCTCTGTGACATACATCCATTTGTAATAGCTGTATGAAGAGATGGAGAAGGGGTGGATCCCATAAGCATGTTAGAGCAGGACAATTTTGATTTGGATTTGTTACCTGTTTTAACCAGGTATCCAAAACCACTGTGTGATGCCACAGAAGGCAAGCAGTGTGCAGATGAGCTGAACAGGGGGGTTGCACATCCCCAAGAGGGGTGCATCAATCAATTGATCTTAAGGATGTTGCAACAACTGAGGTAGTGTTAGCAAAGGCTTTTAAGGACATTTAGTCTGGGAGGAAGCTTCTAACCAAAACACACATGAAAAGGAAATTAGAAAGTAATATTCCCTATCAACAAGCTCTCCTTTCACCCTACAGCAGTCAGAGAGGAAAGAAAAACAGCCTATGTTTGCCTTTAAATGCTAACATTAAAGAAAATTGAGCAGAGAGGGAACTGGACAGACACATTCAGGTTCTCAGTGTGTGGTGCAGCTGGTCAGGCTCACGTTAAGGTAAGAATGGGGGGCAACACTTAGCAAACAAGATACTGCTTTAAATATCAAGTTGCCCATATATCTTAGGAGTTCTAAATGACAGCAAGCAAATAAAGAATCATCTTATGTTGCTCGCATGCTAGTTTTGTGTTGTATAATAAATTGTATTTTATAATAAAATGTATTTAACAATAGAAGTATCTGTGTTCTATATTTGTGTATTTGTATATTATGTTTAAGAAGGAACTAGTTCTTACATTTGTTTGAACTGACAACTTCTGTTTCCAAACTTATAAATAAATGTCTGACTTACGCTTAATAAAGCCTTCCTGTGTTTTTTATAAATGTCTAGAAGCTCCTGTAGAGTGTAATGGAGTTAAATAAACAAATTTAGCATGCATAAGTCTGAAGGTTTTAGGATATCTTTTCCTACCACAATGCAAAGAATCAAAGTCCTGCCAGCTGTCAGGTTTGGGAAAGTGTCACACTCAACAGGCATAAACCAGTGCCTGATTTAGAACACTAAATGCTAAGTGAAAGCCACAAAAAATCCTTCTGGTAGACTTTGAGGTTCCATAGACCCATTTGGTAAAACACATGATCCGAACTGGATTTTTCTAGCTCTCCAAGTAGTTATTTCCAGAATGTTATCCCAATATGTCCAACACAATGCCTCATAAGCAATAACTGAAAGATAGAGAATTATGTTTCACCTGGCAAATCCGATCAGAGTTTGCAGAACACTCGGCCATTTGGAAAAAACCAGCAGGACACAATGTGCATTTTTCACATTGTGAAGGTGTCTTTTGGAAATTGCAAAATTCATCACTTTCACAAAGGCCACAGTCCAGCAAAGACTCCCCAACGTTAATCACTTTTGCATCCAGTTCTACTTTGTGCACAGAGTATGACTTCTGGAGATGATTTCTGACCTGGTTCTGAAGTCCATGAAGATGATTTTCAAAATAATTTTGAATATCTTCCTGCAAACTCTGAAATGACATTTGTTTCACTGTATCAAAAAGCATGCCATACTGGACTTTGATCAGATCCATTTGTTCATACATTTTTCTTTGCTGTTCAAGAATCTCCCGTTGCTGACTAACCAACATGTGCTGCTGTTCAGCAAGCTTTTGCTGCAAATCAACAATGACCTGCTGCTGGCTTTTTAGCATTTCAGTGAATTTCTCGTGCCCTTTTGCAAGGTGCAGTTGTAGTATTAGGGCATCTTCAGATGGAACTTCATTTTCTCCTGAAATACAAATGATCTATTATTGTCCAAGCTTGTTGTGTTATCTCTTCTAAAACATTCCCATTTTAGCAAATTAATGGAAAGTCTCACTAAATTCAAGTCATCATTATAAGGTCAGTTTCTTTACTATTTTTGCAGCCCCTTCATGGAACCACAAGGTTTTCCATTTCATACGCAGCTTATGAAATCATTTGCCCCTGCTTCAGGGCATAAATTAATCACCACATCAATAACAGATTAATCATTCCTATGTACATGTTCAAACACAGTAAAGAGTAAATGGGCAATTTTCACTGTAGAAGAGATAAAATGAAGTGATAAAACATGCCGTGAATACTAAGCTATTAAGGGTAGTAAAAGTAAGGGTCAATTGCAAAGAGCTGCAAAAGGAGTCTATGATACTGAGCAGCAGCAATAAAATTACAAAAAATGAACTCAGAGGAGATAAAGGTGAATTGAGGTTCTCAGTAAAAAAAAAATCCAAGATTTTTTAGATCAAATGTCATACTTGTACATTATTACCCCTTGGAAATGATCTTGAAGCAATATATCTAGATAAAGATGCTGGGCTACAGAGCCATGTAATCATCAATTCAGTGCTCAACAGAGGTCAGAAAGGCAAATAAATTCTAGGATTAATTAGAAGAAGAACATAGAATATATCATTATGACATTACAATTATCAATAGAGCATCTGAACACAGAATGCAGTGCTGGTTCCTTATCTCAAAAAGGAGCATAGAAGAACTCACAAGTTCACAAAAAGGGCAGCAAGGAAAATCTAACATGATACTGCTGCAATATGAAAAATTAGGTAAGATTTTTCAAAATCAGGAAAAAAACCAAAAAGAAACCATACAACTGTGCTATATATCAGGTATCCTAAAGCAAGTAAACATGAAAATACTTCAGTCTTTCTTCCAATATGAGAATTAAAGGGCATTAAATGAGGGCAGCAGGTCCATACACACTAAAACTTCAAAAATAAAATCAATTTGGGGCTTAAAGGCAGACATTGACCAGATTCAGGAAATCTAAGCAACAAACTGTTGGAGCTGGGAAATGATCTAGGAAAATATTGTGCCATTCTTTCTACAGTATCTGCTGCTGGACACTGCCAGAGAGAATCCTCAATTCATATAATCACTCATCTGTTCTTAAGCATCCCTGACTTTTATTCTTACAAGCACAGAACATGAGGGACGACACAATGAGCAAAGAACATATCCAGTTTTTGTGCATAGTTCTCACAATATTTTGCTGTTCATTTAGTTTTACTCACAGCATAAGGCACACATTCCTTTTTATTTTTCAGCATTAACTTAAATATTAAGGTAGTTTGCAGTGTACTGGATTTGAGAAGACAAAGCCAGTAAGACAACAACCCCCAATTTTTGTGCATGCTTTTTTTTGGGATGCCAGTTTTTCATCTGAAGTAAGGTGCACTCATGGTGCTGCTGAGAAATAGCAGGGACAATGGGCTCATCTGATGTGAAATGGGACTAGAAATCTGCACTCCAGCATCTTCACCTGGTCAAAATAAGTGGTGGTTCAGCTGCAGCTGGCAGGAGTCTTCCAGACAGTAGGTGTAGTTCTGGTGATACTGGCTGAAAAGATGATGAAGAGGTTTGTGTAACCCCTGTAGATGGGCTGTGCTGGCTGTGACAGGCAGCTGGTGGAGAGTGACAGTCACCTGCCTGAGGTACATGAGCCTGCAAACATGGACATCATGCTGGGAATCCTGGTATTGGCCTGTACCTTGGAGGGCTGGCATCAGGCAGGGCCTTCAGCAAGCATCTGAGGAGACTGCACCTCGTATGAACGGGGCTTTTTAACAGGCTGAACAACAGACTATTTGGTTCACCAAAACAGTTTCTTCCAGCAGGTTCACTGGAGCAGGGATATTTTAATGACTAATGAATTATTGCAAATCTACCAAGGCACTGTCCCAAAGCTGGCAGCCATACACTGGGGTGGGCCACTGGGTCTCCACCTGTGCATGGTGAATTAATGCAGGTAGAATAATGGCCTTTGGGTCACCTAGGCAGTATATTCCAGCTCCCCTGCTGTCTGAGGAGAGGTCAGTGGCCATTCAGCAGGTATTAGTGATGTGCTGAAATCATACCTTGGCAGAAATGTTCCTTAAAAACAGAGAAAGACAGGAGCAGTCACTGTCTCTTGAATCATCGAATAATGGCTTGTGTTGGAAGGGACACTAGAGTTCAAGCAGTTCCAATGCCCCTGCACTAGAACAGGATGCTCAGAGCACCATCCAACCTGGCCCTGAACACTTCCAGGAGTGGGGCATCCACAAATTCTCCGGATAGCCTGTTCAGTACCTCACCACCCTCACAGTAAAGAATTGCTTCCTAATATCTTATCTACACCTACTCTTTTTAAGTTGGAAGCCATTCCCTCTTGCCATGGACATTACATCTGTTTGAGTTGCAGCTCTCCCCAGACAACTGTCAATGCATTTTCCCCCAGTTAGAGATCTGATCATCACATTATTTGTTCTGCTTGTTTCAGTAGACAAGCCATGCTGGAACTGCTATATAAACCATGCTCATTTGTAAGATCTGATTCTAGATGCCAAGGGGGATTCCTCTGCACTACTGTAGGAAAGCCACTGACCTGTGTTCAAAAGAAGATCTCAGGGAAATACAGAGAATGCTAGAGGTTGCAAGCAGAGCAGAATGCTGGATGCTTGCCTGACTTGAAGGAAACCAAAGACAGTCAACATGCCTTATTTTTAGTTCTTGATGCCAAATTTCCGCTAGATGTTGATCAATTCAGTATGCTGTTCTCCCACTCCTAGGAGAGAAAGGTGCCTTATGAAGGTCTGGGTTGGATCTTGTATTTGGAATGGGCAAAACAGGTATATATGTTGTCTGTCCAGTCTGGACAAAAGCAAGAGTCATTCACACCAATTGCAGCAGTGGGCACAAGGCAATAGCAGTGCAGTGTAAGAGGAGAATGTCTGAGGGTGCAGTAGTCCTCATCTGAAACTCACACAGAAGCTTGTGAGGTTTGCTCACTGTGTGTTCTGTGTTGACAGCACCTTCCATGGGATTACAAGGTTTAGTGGGCAGCATTGTACACTGCTTTCTCTCCTATTTATAGGACACTTCTGTCTGCTACAGGAAGATGAATGCAGAAATCCATGATCACCAGTGCCCATAATCCATTCTTGACACATTCAAGGATTTTCTTAAGGAAAACTTCTAAACACACTTCTCCTTCAAGACTTCAGCATCGGGCTTGCAAAGAGTATAAAACTGAAAGAGTGAACTCTGAGTCTCCAAACATCTTCACCCTCTGACCCTTTAGCTTTAATCCCTGTGACCCACATCAGAGGGGACAGAGGACCCAAACCTAAAGCCCAGGAGATGAGAGATGCATGTAACTCACCATGTTAGCAGTAACTGCTGATGCTATTGGAGACTGGGCAGCACAGATTGACCAGAGACAGCCAAAGAGTAAGATAATGTTTGGAGAAAGAGCTTATGCTGAGCTGGATGCTCCTTGCAAGACTTGAAAGGAGATACAACATGTCTGTTTTCAGCACCATCCAACAGTATTAGTCTTTTCTGTACAAGCAGAATGCTCTTACTATTTGCTAAGGCTTGTATAACACAGCAAAAGACTTTGGTATGGACAAAGAAAATGCAAATATCCTGGGTTTTTCGGCAAAACGGAGGCATGGCATTTATGATGAGAATACGAGGTGGAGTACACACAGAAGCAGAGAAAGGGGAGGTTAACCATACAGACTTGTTGTCCACTGAGCATATATTGGTTCTCTAAGACATCTGCAGACTGTTTCAGGCAAGATGAAAGTAGACAGTGTCACTGCATTATGTATGGGGGGCGCTTAAATGTCAGTCCTGGGACTGGAATCATCAAGTGCAGCAGTCTCCTTTGGAGGAGATGTCACTTCACTAAGCAGACCTTGATAACTTGTAGGTTTAGCACATGCTCTGGTGTCTGAAGCAGCCACAGCACTCATATCTGCCACAGATGTGACAAAGCTTAAATTACCTTCTTCGCGCTTTTCATTAGCTTTTAATATCAATAGGAAATAAATCACTCTTCCTAATATATTTCTTGTCCTTCAGACAAGGCAGTAAACCAGAATCTAAACTGTTCTGTGGTTATCAAAGACCTTTTGGTACTCTTCACGTCAGTAAATCTACAAATCCCTGACAATTAGAGACATCTTCTGCTGACCTATGACATAACCATGGATGTGCCCGGCTTCCTACAGGGATACCAAATTCACCAGGGCTGTGCTTGTCAATGGACAGGCAAGTGTTCTGATTAATGCACTGTAAGAGATGCTTTACAATTTTTCCCCCCTCTAGCAAGACAGTTAGCAAGTTTGGCAACTTTGGCAAGTTTCTTACCAATGGCACAGTCCGGGTATGGAACACACACACACCCCACGGAAGCCTTTTACAATGTTGCTATAAATTAAGAACACCAGAAATGGCAGACTGTGAAGAAAGGGACTTCAACGTGTTTAAAAACAGCACTAAAAAAGATTCTGCCACGTTTCATCACCTCTAGGTCTCCTAGGTGCACGCGTTTATGGAAGGGAGAGAGAGGAGCAGAGAGAGGAGCCACGGCAGCAATCCCCTCACATGGTGTGAAGACCAGAGGCAGATTTTCTTCCCAATTCTCCCAAAGCAAGGAGCTCTGGTGCAGTCGCTCAGGTGCCCCTGCATCGGGGCTCTCAGAGGTGCTGCAGCCCCTTGCCCAGCAGACACCTGCCCGGCTCCCGCACCCTGCCCGCGGCTCTCCGTGCCCACACTGAGCCCCCGCGGGCCGCAGGAACGCTCCGTGCCGGGGCAGGGTGATGGCGTGGGGTGCGCCCTCCCGCCCCCGGGCCCCTCATGCCGCCCCGCACCTGGCTTGACGTCGCAGGTGAGCTGCACGCCCGGGGCGGCGCCGCCTCGCTCGGGAGCGCCGTGGGCGAACTCGTCCCCCGCGAAGTGCNCCTGCGGGAAGGTGCGGGGCGATGCCCGGAGCAAGTGCGGCCTCGGGGCTGTGCTCCTCGGAGCGGCTGTCCGCAGCGGGGACCGGCCTCCTCCGAAAGCTGGAGGGGAATGGAAATGTGCAACATTCCTGGGGCTTCGTTAGCATCAGATTTCCCAAGCGCCTCCCTTTAACTCCTTCGCTCCTCCAGCTCCTGCCAGCTGCCCGGGGCGGCGGTGGGACGGAGGCGGGGGATGTCCCGCGGCTCCAGCCGGCTCCGGCTCTCCCGCCGACGTTTCTTGGCTGTGTTATCCCACGGCGCCCAGCCAGGGAAATGTACACGTCTAAAAAGGTTGGCTTTTGTTCCAAGTCAAAAAAAAAAAAAGAAAAAAAAAAAAAAAAGAGCGAAACCCCCCCCAAAAGCCGAACAACCAAAACCTCAAACCCAACAGGAGTAAAGTACACGCGCGACGCAGTGTACTTTAAAGAAAATGTTACCAATAAAGAATATTTCACGCTGCCGAAAAAGTTATGGGTAGTTTGGATTTCTTGGTTCCCCCTTCGATCGTCAGGAACCTCCATCAAAGATAACCAAGACCGCAGCTGCCGTTTCCTGTGAGGCTACCGAGGGCCGCAGCAGAACCGAGGCGAAGGACCGATTTTGAACAGACCAGCCCCGTGGCTGTGCCCATGTGTATTTGCTTTCCGATAAAGCAGCTTCCCTGGGCGGCTTCTGGCAGCGCTCACACCGAGGTGTGAGGATCCGCACACCTTTCAAGTGCTCCGAGGCGTGAATAACTCCCCGCAGCAGGAGCCACCTCGCTTATCTAATCTCTCACACACACTACCGCGGGCAAGCCACACCAAGTATGTGTCCAGTTCAGCACTAACTGCGATGCCGCTTTGGGAAGTCAGCCAGCACAGATACAATAGCTATGGTCAGAAGAACAATTACAGAAAGTTCTATTTATTGTCACACGCATGTAAAACTCCTTCAGAGTATCTTTGCAATGCTCTCACACACAGCCCCTTTGCTATCACTTATAACAGGAAAGAGGAGAAACAGTCTTGTTTTGGTTTGGGTTTTTTTCCCTACAAATACTGTTTGAAATATCTTGAGAATCCCTCTCTCCTTTTTTTTTTT
>VXBR01005811.1:773803-877222 GCA_013400215.1 Cisticola juncidis
TTTTTTTTTTTTTTTTTTTTAAGGCTAATTCGTTTATTGTTTCCTTGCTACTGGAAAAGCACACCAAATACATCACTTGTAAGCTGGCTCGCCATTTTTTGACTAAGCATTACTTATTTTGAAAACACTGGCTTGTCAAAACTGAAATGCCCTGTGCAGCAGCAGCAGTAAAGGCTCCAACACATGGGGTTGTAGCCCCTGCTGAATTCTGCAGCGCTGGTGACCTGCCAGGTTCTAGAACACCTACCTTGGGACAGGGATACCTGTCAGCTCTGCCAGACCAGATCCTACATGAAATGCCCAACTCTTCCTTGACTCTTTGCCTTGACCGTCAACTAAAGTCAAATTCCAGGGTCAACTGCTCCTGAGAAAGCCTGTGTTTTCCTATGGCTTCCAGTAGCTCTACAAAAAGGCATAGAATAAATGGAGGTAAACCTCCAAAGGTTGTCCCACCAGGGAATCCACAGCCCAGCTGTGGTAGTATGGAGCCCTGCACAAGCTATTTTTTTTCTTCTAAATGAATACCTGTGTTTTCTCTAGTTCCTTGATAAGTTTTGCAGCCAATACATTGCTACCACAGCTGCATTATTTTGGGGATCTGTGCTAGTGCATATAAAGCTACATAAGATACAAATTAATCTTTGGATCATCTTCAGAAATGCCATAAAAAAGGCTATAGAGTTGGGGATGATTCCCAGCATAGTCACACCTTCAGGCTAATAATTCATGAAATGACATGAGACATCATGTTCTCAGACACTACACAGATCAAGAGCAACTCTCCTGAATTTGAGCTCTTTATATACCTGTGCGAAAAATAAGAATAGAATTTACCCTCAAACCTGAACCTTAATAATATTTTTTAATCTGGATAAGAAAAGCTTTTAGATAGGCAAATATCATATCGGTAATAGTGCCAATAAGAGTATTGATTCACACATTTGACTGTGGAAGTGTCTATAACACAGCAGTGAGAAGTGCTGCCTTTGGTTTGACAAGTGTGTGCCATCCCTTATGACTGAAAAGCTGTGCACCAATTAAATGGAGGGGGTGATACATGTAAAATGTATGTTCTGCTGATGTCCAGTATAGGGTGTATCACCTATATGGTGTTCTTCGTAGGTTCTGTCTACAGGTGCATAGGTACCAGAATCACCCAGCAAACCTGTTCATCCAAACTGAAGTCAGTGACTTGTTTGTAAATACACATAAAGCTGTACCTGTTGTACTCTTGCTTTCCTTCCCTGTGTGGGCACTGTGTAAGGAAGGAGAGTCACTGCTTCACAAGTTTGAAAGATGGTTTGGTGCAACACTTCTGTTTTTCACGGCATTTTTCAGATTGGCTGTGTTTGCTGATACAAAACAAGTGGCTCAGATCAAAGAAGTAAGTAAGAGGCTTCTACATTTACACTATATGCAGTTTGGGGAGGGTTTTTCAGACCTGGCAATAATTAAAATTCATTCACAGAACTGGTCTGTGCAGGTGCACCCCCAGTCAGACACTGGTACCTGTTTGGTGTCTGTTCAGAAAAGAGCATATCTTGTTAGATTCCCCCAAAAAGCACCATCTGCAAGTGCCAAAACTGAATCTGATAGGCAAGAAATACTGTGGTAAATGCTACAGAGCAGCCCTGCTGCCCTGAACAAGGACACAAACCCAGAAAGAACCCCAACCCTATTTACTCAGCCCCATCTTCAAGCAGACGCAGCAGCTCTATCGCTCCCCGTGCAGGAGGAGGTGGGCAACACCCGTCTCGAAATCCTTCCCGAGGTCAGCCAGACCCTTGATGGGGCATCCGCAGCTCCCGCAGCCCGNGCCCGTCCCCGGCCCGTCCTGTCCGGCCCCGCCTCGCCCTGCCTGCCCCGCCGCTCCCGTTCGGGTTCGCTCCCCGTGCGCTGCTTTGGCGTTTCTCGAGGCGGGAGGAGACCGCGGGAGGATGCACCGCATTCCTAAAGGCCATTGGCTTTGACCAAACCTCAGCGGCACATTTTCTCTGCTTGTTGAGGCAGCTGGATGAAGTAAAATATTCTTTCTCATGCACTCTCTGCATGAGCTAGTTCTTTGAAAAAGTCTGGACAACCTGCATCAAGCATTTTTGAATAACGTTTGGAGTTGGATGATATTTTGTGATATGGATGACAAAAACCATCCAAAGCAGTTATACATAACACAGTTGCTCAACGTTATTTACTTTTCTTAAATTTCTAGTTTAACCATGCAGCAGTTTTGGAAAAAAATCCCTGCCAGGTACCTAAATCTAGACCCCACTTTATTTCCTCACTTTTCACAATCTTTTACAATAGAAATGTTGAACAATTATTTGATCTTGGAGGCCTTGCAGATATGCTTATCAATCTGAATTAAGACTACATCCAGCAGCACTACTTACTGTGCATATCTTTCCAGATACGCATTTTTCTTTAATCAAAACCCAAACCAGAACAAAATAAATATTTTTGGCTGTTTGTTTTCAATTATTTATTTTTTACAACACTATTTTTAAGGCTAAAGTTCCAAGTATTGCTGTAATTTTTAATAAATGTTGGTTCCCAAAGAAGACTGATAGTTAAATAAATACTTATGCCAGATGAAAAACATGGGAGTAGTTTTGAGTTTTTCCATTAAAGCTAATGGGATTTTTGCACGAACATTAGCTAAGAAAGAAAAAGAAACTAAGGAGAAACAAATCCTGCCAGAGTGTATCTAACTTGCTATCAGGCAGCATTTGAAACACTCAGATTTTGCTCAATGCCTTGTATCCTTCACTGTTTTTCAGAACATTACCAAATTTGAATCCCAGAGTGTTTTCAGTATTTTCAGAACTGCTAAATTTCCTGTTTAGAATTTTTTTTAATGTCCACTAACCTTCAGCCTCTATTTCTAGATTAGATTTCAATAAATTAATTCTATACATTGTAAACCGATTCCTAATTAAAGTATAGATGAACTAATAATAGTTGAACTAGTAATAGTGCATGTCAAGGGATTGAACAGTTTTGCCTAAAACAGCCATTACAAACAGTTTGCAATATGAAATGGATAGACCTCAATCTTCTCTTCCTTCCTTCCTTGAATGATTTTATGTTGTGCAAAATGGCATGCAATGATATCTGTGGTGACTAATTTGCCTGTAACTATACCTTAGATGACTGAACAACTAGATGAACAGAGGAAAAAGCCATGTCACTGAAGGAGTACTTCTCTCTGCTATGTCCTACATCAAGAAGTAGCATCAAATCTCACAAGATAGTCATCCTCCCTTAGATATCTAGACTGTCATCCCTTTCAAGGTAACAGTTTGCCATCTAATCGGCACGGGGAAAGAAATGGAAACTCACAGTAGTCCAAAGGGAGGAGATGTAGAAACTCCACTGAATAATGACAATACTAAACCAACACCCCCCAACCCCTTGCAAAGATTTCAGGGTTTCCTGAAAACAATAAAAAAGGGGAAACCATATAGTTCAAAGGACATATTTTATGTTGCTAAGTTACATGCAAGATGTTGCTACCTTGGCATATGGATACTGAGAACTGGAAAAAAGAAGAACTGATGCCAACGATCTCAGATAACACACATTGCCAATCTCCACCTGCACAGATGCAGCAGCAAAAATTCTGCAGTGTAGCTACAAAGAAATGAAGAATCTCCTTTTCTAAGTAAGTTTGGGAATGACCTGTTATCCAAATAATTTTAGGGAATCACCTGACGTAATTTTTGTGTAAGTTCATTTAAAAAAGTAGATCAAATTAGCCTGGTAGTTCAAGTTTAGTGTTTTGTGGCTTCTACTTCTACAGCCAAAATAGTACAAAGACAAAAAATACAAATATTTTTCTCCAGTTGCTGAGAGAAAACTAGATCCTTTTCACAGTGTAGTTCTTAATTGTACTAAAAGTGAGCAGGAGAATGCACACACCACAGCTTGAAACTAACAGCATTTCACTGTTTCTACAGCCCAGTGTAGTTTCTGTGCAAAACAGTCTGCTGCTTTACATCAGTGTGTCAATGTCCTCTGCACTGGCTCACAGGGCTGCACACAGCTCTGCAAACCTGCTCTTTGTTGCAACTGCTTCCTCCAAGTGAGCTCTATCTGCCCTGTGGATAAGGCTGCAGGCTCTCAGACTTCACATAATCTAGGATTTTACAGCTGGGGTGTACTATGAATACTTTGAAATGATCAGGGCCCAGACTCTGCATTTTCTGAGAAATCTTATCAGTTTGAAATCTTTGTCACAATTTAGAATGAAAACTGTTAAAACATTTCCTAGGAAATAGACATTCCACTAACAATGTTATTTGGGAAACAAAGACCCACAGCATTTCCAAAAAGCAACAATTTCTTCCACGAGCAGTGGAGCCGCGAATACCAGGAGGTCCTTGTATTCCTGGATCCCTGAGACAAGGAAGGGGCCATCACACAGGAGTAGATCTGACTGAATGGAAAACTGGCAGCTGACCCGCCTTGCAGAGGACTATCAAAAGTTATCTGTATTCCATTATAAGATAAGCTTTCATGAAATGCTTCACTCTCAGTGAACCAGCAATTTCTGACAGAAAACATGCCAACAGAATGGGGTTTCCAAGAGATGCATTCATAGCTGGATGACACCATGATAAAAATATCTCAGACTTGGCTAGACTAGCTGGTCAGCATGAGTTCAGTGCTGCAAGCCTCCTGAAATAATAATAATCTTTGAGACACCTTCTGTTCCTCTAATTACTGACTGCACTCCTTCAGTAATGCCACATGAGCATCAGAAGCACAGCACAGAATCCTTGTTAACAGGTTCATACTTGGTTAGAGAGAATCTCCCGGACAGATATACTTGCATTCTATTTGAAGGCTTGTAGTTAAATATGGGTCACCAGAAATACCCAGAAATTGTCCTGATCAAAGCATCTTAACAAGGAATCTTGTCTTTTTCTTCAGGGTCCCTATATCATGGTAATGGCAAAAGCACAAAAATGATGAGGGAAGGTTTCTCTTGAGCAGCTGTAGAGCTAAGTTTTGGAAGACTTAATTTTGTTCCCATGCCTTCATACAGAAGATCTGCTAAGAGAAGGTTGCTTGAGGTACATCACACCAGTGTACATTCAGGCTACCAAGAATTATGGAGCAAGGTCCCCAGTTGGACATAATTAAAGTGTTTTAAATTAATGTCAGCAAATGCAAGAGATATTTAACTTATCCACTTTAGCTGCTATATTTCCTTCCATATACTGTTTCTAATGGCCAGAGGACAACCTCAAATCTAACCTGTTGTTGTCTTTTTCATAACAGGAGTAGCAGAAACTGTCATTTACTAGTAATACTCTCTCAGATTTTCCCATTATAAAATCTGGTTTGAGTTTTTTAATACTTTTGCCAGTTTTCAACTGTTTGTATCAATACGTACTCAGGTGTTTGCAAAAAAATGTGACAGAAATTAATTTAAATCAGCAGCCTTAATTCTGGCATTTCCCAAGTCATGAAAGTTTTATTTTACAGCCTTAATAAAAGCTTTGGTTTTGTACATACTTATATGTTAAATATTTGGTATAAAATAAATTGTAGGCAGGTTGCCACCTGTCAAAACTCCATGGCCCCTGCAAAAGTAAACATATGTAATTATGGTGTAGGTCAGACTAAAGTGTACCAACTACTCTTGGAACATCAAGGAGCCTGAAGGGAAAATGGTAGTTAAAGAAAATATTTTTAAAAGCTAATATGAGTGAAAAATGAGGAAAAAGTCCTGGATTCTGTACAGTGAATGGTAAAGCACCCACAGCTATAAATGGTGTCATGCAGAAAATCAAAGCAGAAAAAAAACCCCAAACCCTACAAAATAGGAACTGGCTGAGTGCAACACTGGATTCATTGTCTTTGAAAGTCCAAATCACAAAACAATGTTTTTCTAAACAAAAAAAATATTTGGCTTAGTACAGACTGTATGTGTAGAGGATTTTGTCTTATGTTATAAAGAACAACTGACTAAGAAATCTAACATTCACTTCCATTCACTTCCAAAACTTCTGTACCAGGACTTGTCCCTATGGAAGTAGGACAAGAGGGTCCTGTTTATATTTTACTTTGATTGACAGATTCTGTTAAGATTGAAACTTTAAAAGAAACTCCAAACCAAAACCGTGTTTGAAATTATATACTTAATATTTAGAAAAGTTTTCAGCAATATTCCTTCTAATCATTTCATGTCTAGTAGTTTAAAACAATTACTGTGTCAGGCACTGGCAAAAAATGAAGAAATGAAATGTAGCCTATGTGATATCTTCCAGTGGACATTTCAGACCAGAGACACACCAGGTCTGAATCTGATAAAGTTTCTATTTGATTTTTAGACAAACATATATTCACTAAATGTATGAAATGTTAAAAATGGGGACTTGAACCTGGAATTGAAAATGACAGAATCTTGAGTGTTGTCTAGATTTCACTAATGCTGAAAAATATCACCAGTCAGTCTTGAGGCTGCCAAAGAGAACAAATGAAAAAGACAGCTAGATAATCTTTCTGCACACAACTTATAACAGTGTAATTTTTAAAAAGCCAGACTGCAGAGTTACAAGAAAGGTAAGAATGCATCTTGGTGCCTTTTGCCTTCAGGGTGAAAATGGGAAGAAAATTTCAGTTCTAATAATTACTAAGAGAAGGGGTCTTAATTTCTTTATTTTATTTTATGACAATTTCTAATTTTCCAGACCAACCATTGGAGAAACAGCACAGGAGTGATATGGAGTACTTATAGGTTTCCAGTTCTTTATCTTCGTTCATCCAAGAACAGTAGAGGTAGAAGGCAGTTTTTAGTGTAGAAGTTTTTCAGACATACCCAAAAGAAAGGGCATAGCTGTGAATAGTTTCTGCAAAGATAGGTAGCATTGTCAATTCAGACCTGTGCATTTCCATATGCAGCCTTGAAGTTTTAAGAACAGGGGAGTTATTCTTGCAAAAATGACTAAATTAAGACTGTTTAAGCTACTTAATACTGTAGACTTGATCCTCATTTACCTCATGTGAAGGAGCTCTACTACAAATGTAAATCAGGTGCTCTGTGTTTTCCTAGCAATTATAAAAGCTCTTGAAACCAACATTCTATATGAGTGTCTCTTTGTGCCTTTCCATAAATAAGGATTCACTTTTCTCCTTGAGACAGGAAGCACTCTTGCTTGTATAAGACAAGCAAATCACGGTTCCTAGGGCAGAAATCTGAGCAGTAACACAACAGGCTCTTCTCTATAATGCTCCAGTGTCTGGTGGTCTCTCAAATATCTTTTGTAAACAGTTTACATTGATCTTTGCTCCAAGCTGTGAGACTTGTTGGGATCTTTTTTCAGTATGGCTATTTGCCTACCATCAAGACCTTATTTAGGTAATCCCAAAAATAGGCTAAGATCAATTACAAAGACTTTTCTTCAACAATGTAGTTCTAAAATAAATTTAAAACCTAAGATTTTGGCAAAAAATCACATTAACAGTCAAACTGGAAATGTTTCAAACACTGATTGATCGAGACGAAGCTGAGTTTATTCTACTCAAGATAGATTTTCATTAGATAGTCCAAGAAGAGTGTTTGTTTTGGCCTCTGTTTCTAGAAATAATACTAACCTGGCAAAAAATGTTGTTTCCATAAAGAAAACGACTGTTGAGCAGGCTAAATATATGTGCCTTTCTTCTCATGCACTACATTAGTTTCACTTACATCCCACATTTGTATTTTCAGGAGCTGCATTAGAGTTTTGAGGCTGTGGTTAAATCACCTCTCTAGATCTCTGCGGTACTTACCTGGCCAGAGTTTGTGAGAAGGTCACAGTCCAATGCAGGCATGTTCAGAACACATCTGAGACTTAAAGCAGTGTTCTCTTTCTACTATTCATTCATGATGATTTGATTCCTAGACAGTTAAGGTGCAGACTTCCAGGCATTCAGGCACAGGCACATAGCTAAAGGGACACAAATATTTTTTACAATCTGAGGTGGCATTTGGCTCTTTTGGCATTTTTAAGTGGCTTTAAATGCCACTAGTAAGATGGTTACAAATATCCAATGGCAGACTTGAAAAACCAGCTTAGGTCTTCCATACCCTTGCTTAGTAACTTCTCTTTCATCTCCCTTGCTTCATTATCAGTTTTATATGTTTTAGGGAAAGAACAAGCTTCCTTACCCTCTAGAAAGGTAAGACTCACAGTTACTTAGAGGAAAAGAAGCTCACAAGAGAGATTAAACTATGGAAATTTTCATTTTTAGTCGAAGAGGATTATGTTTTTCATTTAATATTGTGGGGGAAAATCTGCAATCCTTGCAGAGGAAAAGTGGTATATAGTGTTGTCAAGAAGACTGTCTTCACTTCATGAGACAAGAACATATTTGCAAAATTATAAACGTTAAGGACTTTTTTTCTGGAGCATGTTCATATAAACAGGGTGTTCCTTTTGTATATGCATGCATTATAAGGCATGTGCAATTCTTTCTGCATGGAAGAGGGAAACCTGAATACAGAAGAAATTTGAGATTAAATATGCTGCACTGATCTCTGAAAATCTTATTACTTTTACAGCAGTTTGCTGCCAAGGCAAAGTTTGCTTAACAGTCTTCAAAAGACACAAATCAAGTGCATACCAGGTATGAGACAATACTGACTGCTTAACAAAACCAGTGCATGTCAGTTGCTGAATTTACTTGGAATGCACATTTATATGTTCCAGGTTCACTTGCAATGTATGTTTTTCAACTTTTCTCTTTATCCAGCTGTCAACTCAAGCTCTAGTTGAGCCTATGAAGATTTAAGAAAATACTTGCTTCCACACGCTTTCCATCTCTGCGGTTAACTGGGCTTCATCTTTGACTCAGATCTTCCCAGATCAGTCTAGAGATTGCTGATTATTTTCTTGCAGCACCTCTAAAATAGGTGCTCTCTTTCAATACATCAAAGCTTGAAGCAAGGCTTTAATTTCATATCGTTATCCAGGGTTTCCTGATGTGGTCTTTCCCTTCTCATTTATTCTTTCTTGCTCTGAAAATTATTTTCTAGGCCAAATACATTTATTGTATCATTTTGTCTCTGGATTCCTTAGCTAGCACTGGCTTCCCACTTTTATCAAACACAAACTACCAATCTTTTTCAAGTTCTTCCAGGGACTCTCCATGTTCCACACCACCTCTCTTTCATTATAGACTCATAAGCCCTCATTTTTCTTGGCCCATTTATTAAACTTTAGGACAGCCTTCATATGTTATTTTTCACATCTGAAACTTCTAAAACGTCTCTGCAAAAGGTTTATTTTTAATCCAGGATAATGTAGTACACATACTTGCTATTCTACCACAGCTACCTGTACATGGAAAAAATTCTGTCAGCTGGGGATAATTTAAATGCTACTGCAAAGGATTTTCATTTTTAAATGAGTAAAAATACTATTCAAGAGTGAAATGGGAAGAGTACACAATTTGAATTATGTTCAGACGTAATATGAGAGATGAAGATTAATGTTACTGTGGCAAAAAGGGAGCAGAATCAGAAACCACAACATGAATACGAAGCACAGTGCATGAACACCAATCATGGTGGACTGAACATGAGTACAGGACAAGCACTTCCCCAACTGCTTTGCTGAAGTACAGCCATAAACTACCCTGGCCCAAGAAGTCCTGGACAAAACTCTTTAAGAACTTGAAATTTTTTTTTAAGTCTGATTGAGAAAATAATTTTTTTACTTACAGAGAAATGTGATCAGCCAAATATCTCTCGTGCTTATCGTACTTTTAGAGCAGAAGGAACTTTTTTTTCCAAACCAAGCTACGTTATTTGAAATACTTGCTTCAAAAATTTTACCCCAAAGCCACTTCCTGCCTTAATGTGTCCTGCAACAAAGTCTTCAAATTGCCACCATGGACATAGCTAGTACATAGGAACCCTCATCCTCAGGAATGAGAAAGAGCAATAAAGTATGTGATTCTGGCTGGCACCCCAAGCTGTTGAATGGTTTTAACTTCTGTTGCTGGCTGAAAGCTTGTTTTTCCTTATTCTCACAGAAAGCTCTGTTGTGGTCAGCAGATGGCTGTATCATTGTGCAAGAAGACTATTTTTTGTTGATAAATGGCCACTCAAGCTATCATATGAGGGAAATATGACAGCATTTAATATATTATTTATAACCATTGTCTAAAGATAATCCAACTGTATATTGCAATAGTGCAGTGTAGAAAAATGAGTTATTCAGTGAAAGAGGAAGTGAGAATTCACTGCCTTCCTAAAATTAAAAAAAAAAAATCCGGAGGAAGCACAATGCTATTGTCAAGTTCCTCTTTTAAACATAATTGATTCTATTAAATTCAAATGGAGCTCATACTTAACTTGTACTCTATGAAAGAACTATATTGCAAACTTCATTTGGAAAACACAGATTACTAGTTCTATCCCAGTAAACCTTTCATTGTCTTATGCTCTTGTGAATCAAGTGAGATGCTTCTTGAGTAAAAGTGATACAATTGGCTGCAGCTGGGTTATTGTAATTTCTTTGAACAGTGGAAGGTGATTCTCACCTTGACTCTTGCTTGACTCATAGACATTTATTTACAGACCAGCACCAACTATAGGCCATGGAAAGCTGAAGAAGAAGAGAAAATAGAAAGCTCAAGGTCTCCAGATTCTTAGTAGTAATATTCAGAGTTCAGCTGTAGGTTACTTGAACAGGGTAAATACTATCCTTCAGAAAACCTGTAATTTTATGGAGGCATTTTTAATGAACAATATGGAAACAAACAAGTTCCCTGGCTACCGTATTTATCAGCAGCCGTGTAAAGCTGAGACCACTGCTGCAGTGTGTTAAGCTCTAGCACAAAGCTTTTCTCTCAGGATTCATCATACAAGCTTGTGATAGGGTGGAAAGTAAAGAGAAATTATTTGGTTAAAGATTGTCCTGTATCTCACACAAATCTAACATAATCTGAGTTGGCCAAGACAGATCAAAGCTGTCATGGCATGACAAAAGTCTTAGCCTTAAATTTTTGCATTACATGTACTTTTTCTGTAGACTCCACTTGCACTTCCTTGGTCTGGCTCACTGGGAGCTACCAGTAAGGATTGACTGAGTACCCAAATTCCAGCTGTGAATTTGATATGCATGAGCTAATTTCATATGCACCTCCTTTGAGGTGGGGAGAGAAGATGAAACTCTTGAAATCGTTTCCCACAGTTGCTTCCATATTTAGTGCATGGTCTGAAAGCAAGTTCTGCTTTCTAGCTTCCTCCTGTATGAGCAGTAAGTGGCACACACTTAAAATGTATTTTGCTGGAGCTATCAGGAACTTCCCTGGCAAAACATAGTTCTGATTACTATTTCTGAAGGTTTCCACCTGTTTCTTGCAGTGTTTAAACAGATGGGAAACAAATAACTATGTAAAAACTTTACTCTGCACTTCTTCACATCAGAAAAAAAACATACAGGTAGTTTATAGTGCTGCTTTCCTCGTACTATCCCTCACCCTATGTGCATATTACATCTGGACAAATGTTACACACTGACATATGCTCTAAGTGGCAGACACACAGCAGAAATCTTTGCAGCTAATACTGATATGCAGCTACAGAAAATCAAATGCATGTGCAAAAAGATGAAACCTTGCCTTTGTACTTCGAAAAAACCTGCTGGGAGGGAAAGAAGAATAAATGCATACTCAGATTTTGGGACTACTTTCTGACTAGCAAAAAAGTGCTGACAATTATATCCTTAAAGAGTTCTATAATCACTGTGAAAATCATGAGTGGCTGGGAGGTGGGCAGGGGGTGGAACAAGTTTATTTTGAACCCTGAACAACAGAAAAAAACCCCTCAAAGTCATGAAGTTGTTTGCAACTGCTATTGTGTTGTCAGAAGAAGACAAGTGTTCCAAAGGCTTTCCCTGGGCCTCCCGGTAATGGGGCAAATTTTAATATTCATGTGAATGTAATGAAACAGTCAACACATAGCAAGTAAAGGAGAACACTTAAACTTTACTTTTAAAACAGTGAAAGGTTAAACTGATATGACCAGAGGACCAATTTCCATGTTTGTCTCATACAAGCTAAAACATTCATATTTGATTTGACAAAACTTCATATGAACCTTCTACCTGATTAAATCATGTTTACAACATTTTAACAATCAGGAAAGAAAAGTGCATAGGGAAATAAATCCCAGAGGAAAGAAGTGAGTAAGGAAAGGGTTGAACAGCTTTAAACTGGTAAAATATATAATGATTTTCATTCCATTAATAAAGTCAGATAATTCTCTCTTCTTTTGTCTTCAAGTACATCATATATTCACACCAGTAAGAAACTTCAAAACCTTACTCATATTAGGCTTAGTTTGTCATACATGCAAAATCTAACATACTGCATTAATAAAATAAAATACTCAGTTTAAAATGATACTTCTTCTTAAACTAACTTTTGCACACAGTGCTCTGAGCAATATCAAAAAGCCTATTTTGTAAAGCTAAAGAAATTATGTTAATAATAAATGCTGACATTTTCAAATGAAGGCCCTAAGGTTACAATTTTCTAGTAAATAACAAGTATCATTCTGAACAAGTTAGATGAGATTTCAATATTCCATATCACAAGATATACAAGCTTCCTTTTAAGGGTACAGCCAATTTAATTTATCATAAGATTAATAAAGCTAATAAACGAGATGTGTTACTCAGGCTTTTCCTGCCTCAGCTGCAATTTATGTTAGATGCTCAGCTCTCACAGTGAAGAAGGGGGCTGACTTGAACAGATGTCTTCAAGGAACAGAAAGGGAACAGAAAGGCATATATAGAGATATCTGCTATGTACAAACAGAAAAAATATGGATGTACAAGTGGTATTTATATGTGAGAGAAGAATTTAGACTCTGATCTAAAACTCATTGAACCCAGTGAAAAAGTCTCCCTCAGGCATCTCTGACTTATTAATCAAGATCTCAGAGCAATTTTAACAGTGTAAATCCTGATATCTAAATAGTTGCCTAAACATATTCTACATGCAAAAATGGAAGCCACTGACTAACTCAAGGCCCCACCACACACAGAGGAAAAAGAAAAATGGAAATCCCTCTTAAAACTATGATGGTGCATAGAATTCTAGTAAGTAAGCTTTTCAGGAGTACTTCTAATTTGCTGCAGTTAAAAGTGTGAATTTGCCAGCTTCACTGCTAATTTTCTCATTAAAACATCTTCAGCTTTTCATCCAGGTTGAGATATTGGTTTGGTTTGCTTTTTGTTTTCCCATGTAAGAACCAATGCTTTCCTCTTAAGAGTAATGGAGAAATAATTCTATTTTCAGTTCTGATTTGCTGAAAGATGTCTTCAAAAGGCTGGAAGAGAAGATGGGCAGCAGGGTCATGGTGCTCTTCAGCACACTGAATTTTAGCTTCTTAATTTGCTATAACTTTAAAGAACTTTATATTATGTTCTTGTTAACTAGCTTCTGTACACAATGTAGTTGTACTTCAATTTGATTTACTGTGATTTTTTAAAATGCTGCTTTTGGTAATTTCTTCAATATAAGCTCTTAAATAAGAGCTTTCCATCCTTCTTGCAAGGAAGTTTTAGGATTTACAGGTCTTCTGCCATACTGCACAATTACAAATAAATTTTTAAAAAAACATTCACCCTTAAATAGAATTAACACTTATTGGAAGAACATAAAACCTGTCATTGCTATGTCCTAATACATATGCTTTTTACTTTTGGCCTTGTAAGAAGATGCCAAACATTCTTCCAGAATACTCTGACATTACAGTCTGATGTGGCAACGTGAGTCACTTCTCACTAACTGCGATCTCTTGAAGCTTTCTGGAAAAAGTGTCTTGATGAAAGAACTTATCTGATGTACCCAAGAGGATCATCCAGTCATTATAGCAAAGATTTTCAGTATCTGCATAGCCTTTAGATATCACTTGCCTTAAACACATATTTTTAATCCTATTTTGTAGCTTGTATCTATGCCTTTGTCCTCCATGATCAAAACTTCCGTTCTTCCACCTGCAAGTTATTTTGTTTGAATAAACACAAAGCAAACAACTCTTTAAATTGCATTCTCTGTGTTTTGCTATGACAAAAGTTTCAGAGGCACAATGCCATGGCAATATTTTACATATCTGCACCCTCTCCATTCATAACACAGAGGGCTAGGGGCTGATCCTGCATTACTCAGGGCAGGCAAGATTTTAGCAGAGTGTCTTGTTTACCACACAGAGAAAATAAGGATCAATCTCTACAAAGTCGGGTTATTATGGTTTATTATCCATGTATAAAGTCATCTCAATATAATTTAAGGGAACACATTTATGGTAAAATATGTTTTTTTCCAATGAATTGCTGATTTTCTGACACTAGAAGTATATCTATTTGTTCCCTTTCAGAAACAGATGTTGTGCTTTAATTCTAAATAATCTACTGCTTTGTAGAAACGTACGTTATTAGGACATGCAATCCAAAAGGACTGGGGATGTCAATAAGGCTCTCCCCCTTCTTCCCCAGTGGAGGAGGGTGATAATGACAGCACATCTACCCAGTGATCTACTCACCCACGATAAGAAAAGGATAAGAAAGGAAAAGATTTCTAACTGCATGTGTTAGATCTTGAGTCATGATGAGAAACACCCAGCTGTAACCTGGGTGGAGTGCATGTCTCCTCTTCCCATTAGAAAATTAAAAGCTTCTGGAGCAAAGCAGGAAGAATGTAGGGCTGGAATTCTGAGCAATGATTCTGCTGCACATTCATTTCATCTGACAGAAAACAAATTAGGAAGTTTTATTTATTTCCACCTCCTCTTCCCACAAATTTTGTTTCTCTTTAACATTAGAACACACAGTTAATCAAGTCTGTATCTGCCGTAGCATTTCCCTCATCACATTTCTTCCTTATGAACACATGATGGCCTCCACCCATCCCACTGGAGCATAATCCTTGTGCTCCTGAACACAGACCAAAAACCTCACAGATAGCACTTAAGATTTTCTAGGATTTATGTTATTTTCTCTTTGCTTTCTAGAGGTGTGCTGTTCTTATCTCCACTGTTCCTCCTATAGACAGGTGAGCTTTGGAGAGCTGCAAAATATTGTCATTCAGCTCTCTCAGCCTCTTTAGAATACTTGAAGAGGACAGAACAAATCTAGAGACAGAACAAACAAAGGCTACTTTGTACAAGCAGAATAGATGCTTCCTACGTTATCTTAACAAATATCTTGGTTATATATTTGACAACAGCGAAATAAGTGTGAAACCATTAGTGTATTTAGGGTGTGACCATGTTACTGGTAGCTCATATATAGAGATAAAAATATACTTTCTGACAACAAATTGCACCATCCAATATTACTCCTTTAATACATGTAGAGTGTTCAGTGCAAAGTGCTGATTTTAAAATTAACTTTGAGATAATTTAAAAAAAATAACTGCCAATGAATTTTTGTTCAAAAGTACATCTTTCTTTGGCACCATAATAATACCAAAAATCAAAAGGAGCAACTGCAAATAAAGTCAGCAAAGACAATATGCAGTATCTATGGAATCTCAGACTCCCAAGCTCCTCAACTAATAATTGTTTAATAACTATGTGCGTGATTTGACAAATGATGTTTGCCAAATTTAGATGTATTTTCATGTGCCTGGCCAAAAATGAAGCTCTGACCTCACCAAAGACTCTGTTTGTTTTAGCCAGTTTGTCAGTGAAATAATTCTGTTTTTTTTTTAAATAATATGAGCAGAACAACACACTATTCAATAAATGTGTTCTTAAATATGGCTGAGCTGTCTCAGCTGGAATTTTTCAAAGCAATTACCCCTTAAAGCATTGAAACATATTTGCTGTGCAAAACATGGTGGTAATTTAAAATGCTACCATCCTTCTGCTATAATTATTTTATCTCCAGCAGTGTTGGAGGAACAAAACGTCGGATTTCTTGGCTGCTTTGGAGCAAAATCTATAATTTTAATACAAATTGCCTATAAACACAAGACTAAGATGAACTACCTGGTGACTTCTCTAAACTGAAGTAACAGAAGGAAGCAATGGTGACATCGTTACCTTTTTTCACTACACTTTACTGTCAGTGCTTTATATATAGAAAAAAAAATCTGCTAAAAGCATTGTTTTGGCAAAGTTATAGGTACTGAAAACAGGATTTTAAATCACAAGTGAGTTCTATTTGCACATGGCCTACAGTACTCAAAATCTCTCTTTAACTTGGTGACATTTCAGTGTTTCTGAGGCCACATTGAATTTTCTGAATTTTCTTGCTTTTTAAACTTCAGGTGGAAACATCTCATATATTTTTTTCCTCCCCAACTTTTTATGGGATTTAACGTGTTATATAATCATTCCTACTTCGTGAACAAAATCTAAGTACCCTTCAAGGCAGCCTTTTCCAAAGGTGCCAAGTGACCAAAAAAAAAAAAAAAAAAAAAAAAAAAAAAAGCACCATGAAAGCAGTTCGCTGCCCTGCACGTTATAGAAGATGTAGAGTCACTAAAGAGAGTGGGGAAAGAAACAACTCTGTCTGAAAACCAGCGAGCGCCTGACAGCGCTGTCCAGCCGGCTGGGGCGGGCCAGGCGCGGCCGCGGGAGGGGAGCGCAGGGACAGGGCTGGGTCGGGCTGCTCGGTGTGGCCGGGGTTTGCCCGGGGGTGCGGGCAGGACAGCGGGAGCGGTCCGGGCAGGACAGCGGGAGCGGAGGGGAGCGGAGGGAATAGGCTGGGCTGGGGTTTACCCGGGGGTGCGGGCAGGACAGCGGGAGCGNGCGCGGCAAAGGCCGCTCTGGGCAGCGGGACACAGCTCCGCAGAGGGGACACAGCCCCGCACATCGCGCTCCCCTCGGGACTGCGACCCTCTGGCTCAGCCTGGCCCCGGAGGGCTGAGGCGGCACCCCGGGGATTGATGGTTGTTCTCCTCGGCGGGGTTGAGCTGGGTCAGACCTTCCCCGTGCCCCGTCGCTGGAGGAGGCGAGCAGGGGGTTGATCATGGCAGGGGGGCCGAAGCTTCCCTGCAGCCTCCCGGGGCCGGTGGGGATCCCGAGGGACGCGCGGTGCCCTGTCCCAGGATCAGCCTTAGGGAAGGGAAGGCAGGAGGGAGAAAGTTGCGGACACAGAACACACCATGTGAACGCGCTAATCAGTCTTAAACTAAGCATGTAAGAGCGCGGTGCAGTTGTGGCCAAACAGCCAGTACAGACTTTTAAGGGACACAGCTAATATCTCGCTGCTGGTGGTGTCTTTGGGCACCTGGTTTAGGGAAAAGCTCTTTTTAAGTGTCGCCTGACTTAGAGAACGTCCATCCCGCATGATAGCCTCAGCTAAATACCACGGAGAAGTAACTGAAATGCAATCTCCACAAGCTTGGGGTGGTTTTCCAATCCCTCGTGCACCAAAAAAAAAAAAGTTATTAAATCCATTCAGTATCAGATTGGGAAGAGGTATCTGGTAGTGTCTTTTAGGGAGCATATGATCCAGCCTGTCTTAATGGATATTAAAAATTTGTTGCAGGAATACAGCCTACAAACACAATAAGCAGGGTTCTAGCAGCTTAACTTTTTGAAGTCACTTTCTGCCCGAGATTACTCTGATTCTGTGAATAACTTGGCTCCTGTTTGTCTCTCCCTCTCAGAACTTTATTTTGCAGAAGTTTGGCAGTTATTTTTCCTCTTTTTTTCTAGTTCCTCTTTATGAATTACATGACATACATGTCTTATCATCTCTTCCAAACCTAAATCCATGTTATTTCACACATGAAATGTGTTGATTTTACTGTTAATTACCCTCCTGCTGCACAACAGTGATGTAAATGTAGTCAGGGCTTGATGTAGTCCGTCTGTGACATCAGAGACAGACAGGTGAGCCCCGGTGCTCCAGGGAGCTGAACTAGTGACCTGCTCCACCTGTGCAGTCTCTAATCATTTGTTTTCACTAAATCTACAGTAATTTTTTTCTGGTTACTTTGTAAAGAATATGAATTTCGGTTAAAACTTGATGTCTGAAACAGAATGTTCAACTTTCTGCTGAACTTCTTTGGTTCTGTTTTCCCTGTGAGCTTTCTAAGGAGACTATTATATTTAATTGTACTTGATGTTTTGTGCAAGCATAGCTTAAAAATTGAGATAATTTGGTTTGAAATATGGCATACAAATGTCTTTGAGAGGTTGAATCAATGGAGTATTACAAATAACTGAGTGGTCCTTGTTTTATTCTCAGAAAATTCTGGTCCATCTGGGAACACACATGACAGGAAAAATGTACTATCTCTGAAAGGAACATTTAATCATTCCTTTGGTCTTCTCTTTCATTTTTAAATATCTCCTGAGGGTGTAACAGACTATTCTGGTGTTTGGAGGAAAAATACTGATGGGTCAATGTAATTATTGAGTAAATTGTGTTTTAGTTGTTCGTCTTGGAATTTGTGGTCATCAGTGTGTAGTATCTCCAGGCAGGGTGTGATGCTTTTGAAGGGGTGGTTTATTTTGTTATCAAGTGTATTTATTACAACAAAGTTGGATTTTTTACAAATCAAAAGTCACTATACTTGGGCAGTGGCTAGTAGATCACATGCCGTAACTCATGTACCTGTAAATCGGGTGTCACCTTGATATTTTTTGTAAAGAGACTAACATATTTGTTAGGATAAAAATTTGCACAAAGTAACAGGATGAGCAGATGGGCCTGATGGATGTTGTAACAATTAAACTCAGTACTGAGTCCCAGGATTTCTTACAGGTAAAAAGATTTACCAAACCCACTAAGATTTTGCTTTTGCTATGTTTCACCTTTCCTGTTAAAAGAAATTTCTTAAAGCAATAAGAGGAAGAAGAGGCAGAAAGCTTTTTTCTCTTGCTCTGCCCTAAGTAGTGAAGGGAGAGCTAGGACTTGGGCAGCCTGTGGATAGAGGGATCAGCTATTGTATCTCTTTGGCCCTGCAAAATGTGTGAGAAAACCATCGGTCTGCAGTATTGCTGCAGATGAGAGAAAGGGTTGCCCTGTCTTTCTCGCAGATTCATGAACATCTGACCATTCATAAGATGATTTGGGAACATGGATTTTCTTAAAAGCATGCTTCTGTTTCAGAGGCTGCTTTACAGGAATGTAGCTGAATTTTGTTTTCCTGTATATTGTTAAGATATCAAGGCCCTTAACCTTTCCTGCTCTCTTTGCAATCTACATGGGTAGATTCTACATGGGTTTTTCTCTCTCACTCTTTTTCTTTTTCTAAAGACATTTTTAATGTCTTTAGCTGCGGTATATCTTGGTTGTTTAGTTGTAAGTTGGTCTGACCTGTTCTGATGATGACTTCACATGGTCAGATGCTGATCTGGGATGAAAGTGAAAAGAAGACCTCTTATTTGCCTGTAGCCATATGGAAGCTTTAGCTCATTTCCTTTGTAAGGTCTCTAGTGAAAAAGGTATCTTGCATCCATGCAGACCTTCCAAGTTACTTCTTGGGCTTTAGAGGCAGAACTCTCTCATCCAGCTGTAGATAGGAGCTTCTGAGTCACCAATGCAGTCTCTTACACCAAGAGATCGATACTGCTCTAAACCTTGCTTTGGTGGCCTGGTTTTAGACAGCAGCGTGAGTCTCGCTCTATAAAATTGCCTTCCTTTCCCTTCATTGTCTAAAAAGAGCTTGGAACAACCACGTCAGATGCAGATATCATAGAAATGCTACCATATGTCTGCTCATGATTAGGAGTGATCCATAGCTCTTGGAAAAATGGGCATTTGGGGCATTTCCTTATTGTCCAGCCTATTGATCCATAGCTAGCCTAGATATTACCAGTGTAGAAGATTTATGTTGTACTGTGAAAGAAAGAAACTGGATGCTATGTTCTTCTCAAGTTTCTGTAGGAGACTTTGAGCATCTACAGCAGCATTTATAAGGTTGTGTTCCTCACACCCTCAGCTTCCATTTATAGTATTGCTTCTAGGTTTTGAATTAAAAGGAAACACAGATGACTTTGATCTGACTTAAAGTTTTACTGTGGGAATTCACAAACTATTTTGGTAATGATAGTTCAAAAAGTTTAGGCCTGTCATTAGTTTCAAAGACTTTCTTCCAATGAAATGACTTTTTAGATTTGTGGCTGGCTAATTGCCAGGAGCTATGCCAGCCTGCACACAGCTCTGTTTCTTCTTGTTGAACATTGATTCAGCATGCTATGAATTTAGGCTCAAATAAATAAAGGCTACAGTCATTAGAAGTATTAGCAGTATTTTGGGGAGTAGATGCTTTATGAATCCTAGAAGAAGAAAAATGTTCAGTGTGTATACAAAACAGATTTTTCTCTGTTGCTCCGTTTAGAAATGCGAACAAAACCACTTCTGATAGAAGTTTTGCACTGGATACGTCTCAGTGCATTTCCATTTTTACTTTCACTCTGTATTTGCTTGTAATCTAAAGCAGCGGATGTAAAAGTGTGGCATGTGACATCAGTATTAAAGGACAAAACTCTCTTTGTCTGCTATCAGTGATGAGCAGACCCTGCGTGGTTGATGTCACCACCAACGGAAAGTCCTCAGTTGTCCTCAGACAGTCTAACCGATAAAATAAACATTTTGGTGAAAATCTTGTCATTGTACCTACACCTGCTAGGGAGAGTGGGAATGGAAGGGGAGCAAATCTGCCTTTAGCAGCACTGCTGGTCCATCAAGCATAGAGAGAACCACTAGGAGCCAAAATCACTCATACAGGCACTCACTGAATGCTTTTGCTGATAAAAAAATGCAAATTCCCTTTGGAGTCCCCAGTTTTGGGCAAAATGATGTGTCTGCCTCAAAGGCAGCTCACCAGGAAAGTTAGGAAGATCAGCAGTATGGTCATTTAAACTGCTGGCATCAACTCCATGTTGGCAGCAATGAAAACGCGATCCTTGGTGGCCTTAGGTAATCCTTTTTTGGTAGTCTCACTGCATCTTTAGGTAACCCACGCTGCAGACACATGATTACTTCTGCAACAGAGCAAGATTTTGATGTACTTTTGAAGATTTTTCTAGTATTTTCTAACAGTACTGGAAAACCCCGTTCCCTCACTTGCTATGGGGATTTCACTGAAGCACAGAAATGAGAAGGATTATCGGACCCAAAATATTTTTGAAAGGTGATGTGGTTTTTCTGTTTGATTGCAAGTTTTAAAACAAACAAAGAAAAACCACAAAAAAACCCTCAAAAAAACACCCTACAAAAACAGTCAAATATACATTACTGTTCTCATTGCTTTTTGATGAAATAGTGTATTTGAAATATCTGGGAATTCATCATAACCTTAACTGCAGTTCTGTCCCATGGAGGCCGTGCATGTAATCCAGCAAAGCCTTTCATATCTGTCATGAGATTGGCCTCTTTTGTCTCCCCTGTGTCATGACGGAGTTGCTGTGACCAGATCATCATTGTTCCATTCCTCCTCCACTTCTAAGGGAAAAAAGAGAGGGAGGCAGTAACATTTCCTTCTCATGGAAAACCTTAGAGAAATGGAAGAATGGAAATGTCACAAGGCTCTTTTCCTTTTGGTGTATTCTCTTCTCGTAGCTGTTCCTTTGTGCAGTTCAGGGCTCTTTGGGCTGTGACAAAGCAACCACCACCATGCCAATACAGCGTGCTGTCTGTGGTGACTCCAGGCTTCCACCTTCCTTACAGATCTTCATCTGAAACCTACTGCTTAAAGCTGCATGTAATCACTGCGTTGTTCAGACTGACAGGTGCAAATTTGCAAGGTGAAAAGTTAACAGTGGGACTTGGAATTGCACCTGACACTTCAGTCAGCAGTATAAAACTGAGATTTGTAAAAAAAATCTTAATTTAATTTTTCTACTACTCACTGTGTTACTGAGCCCAATACTTTAGTGAAATATCTATAAATTAATATTAAAGCATTACTTGTTTTATTTGATTTTAATATATGAACTGTATACAAAACGGACAGATGGACTCAATAAAATGTTTACAAGTTCATCCTTTTGTTTCACTCTTACTGTTAGAGCATTTTATGTTAGTGTTTTTTCTTTTTTCAGTGTTCCTTTCTCATACCATGTGTGCCATCCCTTAAACATTTCTGGCAGTGATAAGAACATGTGATTATAAGAAAGAAGATGGTGATTTGGAGGTTTTGCCAACAAGAGGTCATAGGAGTAAGTTATTTGTATGGGGTGACATTTGTGTCATGGACCCCTTTAGCATATCTTGTGCTTACCTAGTGGCTCGCTGTGGGAGGAAGTGAGTGTTGGAAAAGCTGAGTCATTCACTATCCAATGTAGCAGTTTCTGAGCTCAAATTTGGTACTGTAACTTTTCTTTCTTTTTTCCTTTTCCTAAGTTTATGTTATTATTTTCACTATTCCACACTTTTAACATCTCTTGATTTTATAGGGAATTGAGGAGAGGAAGGATTTTTCCCTCATTTTACACCCCTGTATACCTTCCTCTTTCATCCTTGTCTGCCATTTTCTGCTTGATAGACAATCTATTAATGTGGGATCAGCCTACTTCATGTACTGTGAAGCTAAACATCAAAATTGCATTATTGTATTTTGCTGGCAATTTTTTAAAGTACAAAACAGTCCCTTGTTGTCATCTAAGTTCTGGACTTAGTATTGGGTAACTGAAAAAAAAACCAGGAAGGAAAACATTGCAGCAACATCAACAAGCTACAGATTATGGGAAGGAATGTGGAAACTATAAATTTCTGCTACTCAGGGTTACATTACTCTGCTATTCTGCCTTGCCATCATGGCAGGGAATGGGGGGATCCTGAACAGGTTCTGATACTGAGTTCTGATAACTTGTATGTCTGCTGTTTTTATGCCTGAGTAGCGCTGAAGTTGAAATGTTATCAACTCAAAATGGATGAGCCTGGGTAAGCTGCAGGTTCATGAGCTCAGGGGACACACTTCCACCCAACTTGCTGCCTTTTCCAGGAGTAGGTATCTAGTGGAATGGAAATACTGTTCTTGTGTGCCATTGATCTGGCACAGAATAGGGAATTGTTTCTTTTACCAGTCTATGTGAAGGCATAGGGCTGGAAATATGTCTCCTCCTACCATTTTATTCTGCACAGTTTGTGGTGCTTGTATGGCTCATGAGGAAAAAGTTGCCAGACTAGACCCTTCTACAGTAAATAATCCTGTGACAAAAGAAGAAGCAGAAGACTGAGACTGTAGCTGTATTCCTATAATGTTCTTAGACCCACAAACCAGACTGAAGCACTTTGGTGAGGATACTGTATGAAATGAACAGAAGTGGCTGTTTTGATTTCCTTAGAAACAATCCCCTTTGGGAGCTGACGGGAAGTACAAAGTGCAGTTCTGGTACACAGAAATTGCTCCCAAGCTTTCTCCTCATTGAATATGTGCTTTACATAGGGTTGGGTTTTTTCCCACCTTTCATAAGGTGCTTTTAGCTCACCGTTCCCCAGCTGCTCAAGTATATTTGGAATACATTTTTGGAGCCAAGAATCCAGACTCTGTGTGTGCCCGAGAATTAGTGTGCAGAGGATCTTAGTGAGAAGTCTCATACCCAGCCTGCATGCCATATCTCTTTACACACCTTTACTGTAGCCATAGGTTAAATGTTCATCCTGTGCTCTTTCAGAACAAGAGCCCTTTATCAATCCCTTCCTCTGGCCTTGGGTAACTTCTTCCTGACATACTGTGAGTAAGCTTTTAGGTAGTCTCTTGTTCCTTTCAGCTTCACTTCAGTGAGCCCCAGTGACCATTCGGTAATCTTGCCATCCTGTCTCACCCTAAGAACAAGACCCACAGCTGCTTCTCCGAGACACTGCTCTTGGCAAGGGTGATAAAGAAAAAAGGATGGTTGGGGGCAGTGCATTGGGGGAGAGGAGAAGGCTGGGGATGGTGGTGGATCCATCTCAGAGGTGATGGATGCTGGGGCAGCAGCATCTGGAGGATGGCCTCACACTCACACTCCTATGGTGCTTTACAAGCATATTGAATGTTTGTCTCTCTCTCCTCCCTCCCCACACTCCTTACCCTCTCTGTCACTCTCTGAAAATGCAGTACTCAAATATCACTGAAAAAAATGGTGGTCTCCGTGTGCATAGGAGTTCCTGTAGTGTTTAGGTTATTAACTTGGCAAAGCAAGTGTAAAATACAATTGCTGTCATTAAAGTGAAACAGTGTCGTTTTCAGGTCTAGGAAATCTGGTACATTTGGACTAATTAAGACTTTTTCCAAAATCTGTCCTCACTACAGGTTTGTTTCTGGAAAACGTAATATAATTGTATTTCCAAAATGGCAAAAAAAGAGAACAAGTTTTTAAGAGGTTTAGTTGTATACATGGCATAGTTAAAATTTATGTGGAACATGAGTAGGATCTGTGAGTTTGGGGTGCTTTTATATAACAATAACACAAAAAATGTGTTTACCTCTGGGTGGGTGATTCTGGAATTAGTAGAATATGAGCTCTAGTACCCCATGTTAATATTAGAGTAGGATTCTCTCTTGATTGTATTTATCTGCCACTTTAATTTTAATTCAAAGCCAGAAGTGACTCATTTTTGAATTAATAAAGATACTTTGCAGTTGTAGTCTTCCTGAAGCTACTAGTGTTTTAGTGTGTCACTTTTATTCCCTCATGAATGGAGTTATAGCATGTCACACCATCCTTGAGATAAAAATGCAGTGTAACTTCAGCTCCAGATAAGCCTATAGTTACTGGCACACCAAATTTCCTAGAAGGATAGTGAATATTAGTAAAAAACTGTTTTCAGAGTAATCAGTATGTGCAAGTTTTTTATTGGAAAATACTGTGCTTATCAACATTAGGTAAGTACAGTGCTGGAAGCAGTCTGATTGCTTTTAATTTATTCTTTCCAAAATATGAGCCAGTGTTAAAGGAGAAGAGAGTTACAGAGCCGTGTCATGTAGGTAAGAAAGAGGAAAGTCAGCATGCTAATTGTCAAATCTGATTGGGATTTTGAAACCTTGGGGTCAGCTACCATTTCTGTTGTATCACTCCAAAACTTCATTTTACATTCTTAGTATCTACTAGAATTACTAACTAATTGGAGTATGTTCCTCTAGACTGAAGTCTGCAGAGACAGATGTTCTCTTGTACTTTACTTCATAAAAGTGGGCCTAAATGTCTGTTAAGGATTTTTTACTAGAAGTGATGAAATAGCTGGTTAGGGAACTTCCATCCTGCCTCACTTAGGTATATGAGAGACATGTGTAGTATGAGGTTTTTCTTGACATAAAACTGTAAAATCATTGTAAGGAACCTAGTTAGATCTATTTCAGACCTGCAGTCAGCCTGGCCAGAAGGTTGTCCCCAGCAGTGCATCAGGTACTTCAGAAGAAGGCAAGAAATCTCATGCTGGAAGGTGTGGTGTAACCTGTTTATCATGAAAGCTTTACTCTGGTTCCAAACTGGTGGACCTTTATTTTAGATCTTGGAACATGAGGTTCATCATCCTTCCCTGAAGCTCTCTGCAATAAAGAGAGCTCTCTGCTCTCTGCACTTCTAACTACAACTGCATGTAGGGAAAGCCAACAACTCAGCTTGCTTACTCACTAGTTTTGATGACGAGTTTCACAGTTATGGCATGCATGTTTCCCTGGAACAGTTATTTAGACTCCCATTGGTTTTGTGTTGTAAGTCAGGGTGAAATGGTGCCTCAGTAACTTTCCCCTAGGTTTTGGTGCATTTTTTTTTAATGGCACTAGTTTCACATCTGTTTTCTGTGACAGTCAGTTACCCTCTTTCCAGCTTTTCACTTTATGGTGGGACTCAGTCACTTTCAACATGCTTCCTTAGTTTTCTTCCTTTTTCTGTCTTTGCTGTGGGATGATCTACTTTGGCTAGTCTGTAGTACACAAGGAGTGAATCTCTGGTTTGAGCAATTTACTCATCAGGTTACTGCAGTGTCTCTCTAAAATGTTTGTTTTCTTCACTGTGGGAAGCATTTAGGCATTAAGCAATAGCAGGAAGTTGCAGTGCTGGTAGTGGTTAGTCGGGTAGTAAAACAGTTCATTTTGGTGGTCCTGATACTCTGACACACACTGTAGTACAGAGACTAAGACCTGAAGGTATGCTTTTGATGTTTCTGTGTGACTTGTCAAAATATCCTTCATGTATTTTTGTCTCTTCTACTTACGTATGTGGCAGTTTAAGAATAGCAACAATACTTTGAATGTAATGACTGTGTCTGTTCACCAGATCACTAAGTGGGCTGGTTCCCAGTACTGTTCATAGCATGAATCCACTGTAAGTCTTCTGACGTTATGCTGTTCCTTATTCCTTTTTTGTTATAGCCCTTTGATTGGTTAAAATGCATCAATTCTACTGAGACTGAGCTGCAAGATGATAACGTTTGTGTTTCTTGTTCAGTGTTTCACAAGGACTTTGAGCTGGTTTTCTAACTTCTCCAGTGCAAAAGCCTTTTTACCGTGTGGCTTAGACCACTCTTCCTGTGAGCAGGGACTAGCTTTGAGTAGTCTCAGAACTATCAGATACTAAAACACTAACAGTTCAAACTCTGCTTGGTATAGTACCATATCTGTGGGGGGGTTATGTACACTGTATGGTCTCTTTTTCAGATTTAATTATATTTTAAAATAGGTTTCTTTTTTTTTTTCTTTTTTTTCCTTTTTTTTTCTTTTTTTTTTTTTAAGCAGGATGAGGGTTTTTTTAAGCAGTGTGAATTTTGTACCACTATTTTACTCTTCATTTGCTAGCTTCCTGCCAAGTGTTAAGGATTCTATCAAACAATTCAATTTCCTATCTAAATTGGGAAGGTAAAAATTTAAGAGATCCAGTGGTTCTGGAGGATTTCTGGTAAATGGTGGGGTGAATTAATGAGTCAATATATATGGATTACATAAACCTCTGAGGATTTAATATACATGCACTAAAAATGAGACTTATTGGTGGTTAGAATAGGAAGTTGAAGAGAAAATGTCCCCATCTCTTAGATATACAGTATGAGATATATGTAGATATACAGTATGAGAAAGGTAGGACTATTAAATAAAATAATTCTTTTAAAATTTTTTTTTTATGAGAGCTTAATAAAGATTTGAGAACGTGAAAATGGGGGAAATAAAAAACAAGGAATACTTTTAACTGTGGTACTTCAAAAGGTGGTCCACAAGGCATCAGTTTGAAAATCAACTACTTTAAAAATTTGTTACATTTCACATATATTGCTTTCCACAAGGCCCTTCTTAGCTTGTTTATGTGTGAGAACCGCAATTTCCTCATTTTATTTCAATTCTGTTTGGGTTTTTTTGTTTGTTTTTTTTGTTTTGTTGTTTTGTTTTTCTCTGCTTAAAATCTTATGCATAGTTTGGGAAACTTATTGGCAAAGTACTGGTCTGATTGGTTTAGGTTTTTTCCTGTTCAGTTTATTGTTGTTGGTAGTGATTTTAACAGTTCCTAGTATTAGTACAAAGTAGAGAAAAACCTGACAGAAAAGTCACAGTAGAGTAGGACTAGATATGAAATTCAATATTCTTCTGGGCACTTTGGTAAATCTTTTCCTTTTCTTCATTACTAATACACCTACACATTTCACCTTGAATTTCTGGTTTGAATAAGTTCAAGGCTATTTATAAAATTCAGAAAAATTTGCTTATCCAAAATGCAACAACATCCAACAGGATAATTTTCAAATCTGCAAGCTTTTTAATCTGTTTCTTTCTATTGTGGCAATCAAATAAAAGAAATGGGTATAAGTGGAGAGAAGTCAAAGAGGAGAAGAATAGATGGACAGTCTTTTGCAATTCCACCTTATGGGGACTCATATTACTATCTTAAATTTTTCTAGCTCTTGGAAAGGTCTTTGGTGAATATGTAGAGTTCTTACAGCAATTTAAGGGATCATTCAATATGTTTTAACAAAAAAAAAATCCAGCATGTTTGTTGATTACGATACTAATTTTGTCTTCCTAAACCAAATCTATAAAAATTCAAGAGAAAATAAAACACCAGTAGAGGAAGTGACTTGGTGACGATATGACTTTGTCTTTTTGTTGTTGTTGTTAATTACTGAGGAGGGCCCTTAGGTTTGATTTTTTCTTTTTAGAGAGTTCTTATTACTTCTCAAGATAAGAAGTTGCAACTGGTTGCAACTTGAGTGTTTTTTAGCCATTTTTTTATTTCTATTCTGTAAAAATATAGTAAAAGAGGATTTCAGTTTGTCAAAAGAACTTGTATAAAGAAAGTTGACATAGCTAGTGCTTTAAAAAAAATCTACCAAAAACACGCAAATAACTGAAACTGATAAGATTTCCTTAGAAGATATTTTGATCTCCTAAATCAGAAAACAGGAAAACATAAAATTATTCAGTATTATTTAAACACTGATGAGATACTTGTCAGTATGAACTGCTGCTCCATTTTTTGTCACATAACAAAAGTATCTTCACTCTTCCTGATCACGTAAGTGCCATTTTATCTAGCCTTTCTATGAAAATTGATTCTCCAAGTGCCAGGTGTGCAGGAAGCTATACAGCTGTTGATCCAAATAAATGAATTAAGATTCAGTGATCGTATGCCACCCAGCACACAGCTGAGTCTACAGAAACAGAGTGTTGTGTACGAGGCTCTGTATGAGAGGCGTGATACAGCCAGAGAGCGTGAGCCATCCGGTGGGGATTTGTCAGCTGGAGGGGAAGCAGATAAGGTGACTTTAACTCTCCACTGACTCAGTCCTGTGTGATATCTGTTCCCTGCTCCTTGGGCAGAGCTGTGCAATCTCCACTGCTGGGCTACAGTTGCACTCAGCTCTGTCAACCACATCCTATTAAAATGTCTTTAAGAGTATCCAGTACCCAAATCTTTAAGTCTTTGATTTCTGGGATCTGAGAGAAATGTGGAAGTTGAAAATTCAGTTCTTGGTTGCCTGTGCCTTGTTTAGTTACATCACAATTCTCAAACTATACATTCTGACTTTAGGGTTCAGTGGCCTTTATAATTTATCTGTGGAATAGTTACATGACTAAAGATGCTCTATTAGAGGAAAAACATTAAGATTGAAGAACGGGAAACTTGCTGGGTTTTTTTTCTGACCAGTCTTTGTAGTCATTGGAGTTGCTCCTGTCCTCAGTTGATTGCTTCCTTGCATCAGGCTGGTCCTTCTCCTATAAGGTGCTGTGGTTGGTTGCCTTTGGCTGGCTACCAGGTGCTTACCAAGGTGTTCTATCACTTCACCTCCTCAGCAGAATAGCAACAGAAATTACAATGGAAAGTTCGTGGACTGAGGTAAGGACAGGGAGATCACTTGCCAACTACCATTGAGCAAAACATGCTCAACATAGGCAAATTAAATTAATATCTTTGTGTTAATAAGATGGCAGGATAATGCAAAATAAGAAGAAAGCAGAAAAGATCTTCATCCCATCTTTCCCTTCTTCCCAGGTTCAGCTTCACTCCCAACTCTTCTACCTCTTCCCACTCAAGTGGTGCAGGGGGGTGGGGAGTGGGGTTTGCAGTCAGTTCACAGTGCTTTGCCTCTGCTGCTGCTTCCTCCTCACACTGCTCCAGCCTGGGGACTGTCCCAAGGGAGACAGTCCTTCATGAACTTGAACATGAGACTTCCCCCAGGCTGCAATTCTACAGCAGCTGTTCCAGCCTGGATCCTTCCCACAAGGTGGAGTCGCAGAGGAACAGCCTGCTCTGGTGTGGGTTCTTCATGGGGCCACAGGTCCTACCAGGAGACCTGTGCTGTGTGGGCTCCTCTCCACAAGCTGCAGCTCCCACCAGGAGCCTGCTCCACTGTGGCACACCATGGGCCTCATCTTCATTCAGGGCATGTCCACCTGCTGTGGCAGGAGGTCCTCCACAGGCTGCAGTATGGACATCTGCTCTGGCATGGTCCTTCATGGGCTGCAGGGGAACAACCTGCTTCACCATGGGCTTCACCAAGGCCTGCAGGGGAATCTCTGCTCCAGCCTCTGGAACATCTCTCCCTGCTTTAATACTGACCTTGGAGTCTGCAGGGTTATATCACTTCTCTATTCCCACTGTGCTGCTGTGCAGCATTTTTTGCACCTTTCCTAAGTGTGTTGTCACAGAGGTGCCACCAGCATTGCCAGTGGTCTCAGCTTTGGACAGCACCAAGTTCATCTTGGAGCCAGCTTGAACTCCTGTCCCACTCTGACATGGGGAGAGCTTCCTTCTCAGAGAAGTCACCTCTGCAGCCACAGCCCCCTCCCCCCCAAACCTTGTCACAAAATGCAATACAGGTGCACACAAACCCAGAGAGCTGATACTACTTACATATTTAAAGTTTGGCCCTAGTTTGACATCTGGTTTTATGTGTTCAGTACCACAGTTCTCAATCCTTTGAAGGCTTGAGCCTCTTAATAAAGTATTATTTCTAGTTCTTGTCTCTGGTAGCATTCCATGGCAGACACCCTTTTACACTGGACTTTCCCTGCAAAGGAACAGATTTATGAGGAAGAGGATTATTACAGAAGCTGTGTCTTCCTCATAGCTCAGCACCACTGATGTGATCCTGCCCTCACACTGCCCTCTTGCAATCAGCACTGCCATCGACTGTCATGCAGCATGTACCCATTTTCCTTGTCTCAGTTCTGCGCTCCCTCAGATCTCTTGAGGTTGGTAAGGACTGAGTTCTTTCAGTGCAGTAATAATTGAAAAAAAAAAGGGAGAACTGTTGAGCAAAAAAGTTGGTCATGTACCTAACCACAACCTGCTTTTGCACTAGATAACACCCAATAAACTTCCGTAGTATTAGTTATCTAAGCCAACGAGAAACGTCTTTCAAGATGAAACACTCAGGAATTTCTCAACATCACACTTTGTTTCCTTCTCTATCTCTCACAGCCTAATTTTTTTTTATGTTTAAGATACAACCATGGTTTATTACATGGTGACTTCATATGAAGTGTAAATGATAAAAGAAGGTCATTGGAACTTCTGATGAGCATAGATCAGAAGTTTGTGTTTTAGCACATACAGGATAAGGGTGCTGAACTGTTAGTAGTTATTTCGAAGGTGTGGATTCAGGCTTTTGCATGTCATGAGCAATTGTTTTAAAGTTATTTGTGAACACAATATAAAGAGCATTGTGTGTCTTCTGTTTTTGACCATTCCTGGCTTTGAAATGAACTTCTGAAATGAACTTCTTGTTTGTATTTTTTTTTCTTTCAGATGGAGCATACCTGTGATGATATAGATGAAATGTTCAGCAATTTACTTGGGGAGATGGACATGCTGACTCAGGTAAATAATTCTTGTTTTCCATCAAGATTAGAAAAATAGCTATTATGTGTTAGACAAAAGAGGGAACATTTCTATGTTTTTCATGTACTTCCACTCTGAATAAATACAGTTACATTACTGTGGTGAACCTTCAGCTAAATTCCTCTGCTCTACAGTTAAAACAAGTGGCCCAAAGAATAAGGTAAAATCATTACAGAGTAGGTTGTTAAAGAGACCTAACTGCTTGTGAAAGACATTTTCTGAAAAAAACCCCAGCCCAGCAATTTAAATTCCTTTGGACTTGGTCCAAAGAAATTAAAGGATTCTGTGAAAACAGGAAGTTTGAGTCTGAATGTTCAGGTATGAATGCTTAGCATACATTGGTAAATGGGAGGTAGCCTTAGTGTCAGATGTGAACTTTGGAAATGAAAGCAACATTATGAATATATGTTTAAAGGATTCTTTAGATATGGCAAAATATTAATCTGCAGTGAGGGTGGCATTCAAGAATTCATGGAGATATTATTCCCAATGCAGAATACACTCTTGAGAGTATAAAACAGCATGAGCCTTTTTCTAAAGCTCTAATCATGAAATACTTCCTGCAAAAGCTGATGAAAGGAGAATTTTTATTTCTAGAAAAAAATCTACAAAGGGAATAAACTTGTTGTATTTGAATAAGTGCGTGATTGAAACACTTAAGTTGTCATCTTGGATGTGTGAGTTTGGTTACAGCCTCTGTTTTAAGGGGGTCTTTCTTCTTGGTGAATCCCAGTGCTTGACAAATTAAATACCAGTAATTCTGAGTCACAGAATAGAAATTGTACTTAAACAGGGTGAAAGCCAAGATTTCACATGGTATTGTTAGCTGTCAAATCACAGTACCTTGTCCCTCCATAGACCATCTGCTCTTTAGGGCGTTTTGTAAACATGCATATTTATTTTATGTCTTTATATATATATATGGAGCAATTTATGGTAATCTCATTTCATTATTATGCCTTCAAAGAACAAAAGACTGCTTGTGATAAATTTTACCTCATTAGACTGGGCACAGCAGTGTTACAGGTGCAGGTGGTGCAATGAGAGTGAGGCTCTTGTCTCTGTGCTCCTGGTGCAGTACTGGGTGGGACAGAGTGCTCCTGAGACTGAGACAGGCTTCTTCTCCTCTCTGAAGTTCTGGCATCATCTCTCACATCAACATTGTACTGGAGAAAGAGACAGGGGTGTCTGAAAGCTTGAAAACTTTCAGTGAACTGAACTGGATCTGTTAATTCCCTCAGACTCTTAACTTTCAAAACAAGACTGTAGATTTCCACACTTTTTCACCAGTCTGTCTGTTCCTAAAGTAAGTATAAGTGATAGAAGCACACAGAGATACCTCTACATCATAACAGGGTGGAGAAGGAGATGCAAATTGGCCTTTGAAATGTTAATATATGTAGTAGTAATTATATAATCAGATACCCATTTTTTCTTCTATCTTAACAGAGTTTAGGAGTGGAGACTATACCACCTCCATGCCCCAAAGTGTCCAACAATGAATTTAACTTTACAGTTGGTTTTAAAGATTTAAATGGTAAGTAGCCAAATGGACTCTTTCATACCTTTTATGGTTGCTTAAAATACTTCATAGCAACAAATGAGAAGAAAATCTTTACATACCCTGATCAAAAATCCCAAACCAAAGAAAAGAACCCTCTTTTGCTGGAGGGAGAGGTGCATTTTTATGTCTCAATTTAGAAAACTTCAAAGGGAACAATTTGTGGGAGCATTATACTGTTTAAATAGAAGTCAGGCTTTTAAAAATGTCTGAGCATAGAGGAAAACAAAATTGAGAAGTCTCCCAAGTAATTTTCTAAAATGTGACCTTTTTAATGTAAAGATTTAACTTGGTGGAAGACAAATTCCTCAGTGTGATGTCAGAGCTGTGTAAGCATTTCTGTCCAGTGCAAGTATCAGCTTCAGCTGCTTCCACTTTTCAGTGCTTATTCTCATTCTGGTTTGCAGTGTCACTTTTGCACGTACAACTGCTTGCTGAGGCTGTATGGCAAAATGAGTGAGGGTATTTATCTGGGTGTGAAATAATCTGAGTTCGATTTTGTTTGTAATTGGGGTTTTTTGGTTGTTTTGTTTTGCTTTGCTTTGCTTTTTGTTTTTGTTTTTTTTTGACTGAGAGGTGGTTGTTTGCATTAACCTGAGTTGGTGTTAACCTCTGGTTTTGCCCCAGGATCAGTTCCCTGTTGGGTTTCCTAAAGACTCTGTCAGTAGTGGCTACAGCTATGTTAATAGAGAGGATCATAAGCCAACTTTCCCACTGCAAAGGAAAACTTAATAAATACTGTATTAACATAACAGGGAGAGCAGAGTAAACTGAGATGGCCTAGTGACATGCTCACACCTGGTCTTATGAATGACTATTCTTTATTGGACTGTATTAGCATTTTTGAATATCTAATTCAGTGCTCTCCATCCCTCTGAAAATCTTGCTTAAAAGTTTTCCCAGTGTGTGATTTATTTATTTCTTAACTGGACACTTTAAAGAGGTTTAAACCACTGGCCCTGTTCAATCTTAAAGAGCCCTTCTCTTCTAGAAAGCTAGATCATCCTACAGGGTTTTGCTCCACAGTATCTCTTTACACCACAGTTAGTTCAAACAACCACAAATTACATGTGAAGGTATAGGATTTTATCTTCTAGTCTGCTGGAGTAGAAAACAGAAAGAGAAAATTACAATGTTTCTGTGTGCTTTATAAGACGCTTTTAAAAGAGACGTTCTTGATCTTGTTCTTGTTCTTGTTTAAAGGATCCTCAAAAGCGTGTGTGATGTACCACACATGTGGTATGTCACAGATCACACAATTACTGATGTGCTACAGATGATACCATGCAGTTTCTTGTGTCTTGATATTATATGATTCTGCTTCATTTTAATTTTAGAGTTGTAGAACAGTAAAAATATATGGAGATATTCTTGATCTAGGCCACAGTTACATGTTCCAGAACTTGCTAGGCATTTATGTATGTGCTTACAGCCTAATGGGAGCTCATGGAATTTCTTACATTCATGTCACTAAACATGTCCCCAGTAACCTTGCTGGATCAGGGCCATGTTTTGTAACATCATGAGGGCCTGAGACTGTATCACTGGAACTGAAGCATCCTGTCCTGTTCAGTTTGTATTTGTAGAGTTCCTTGTACTCTGAACTTCTGTATAACCATATTAATGGCTGGTCTGAAAGCCCATTTGTTTCTTGAACCCATGTAAAATGTTGTTTCCTTTCCCATAACCCTGTAACCATGCCTTCTGCAATTTAATCTCTGCTGAACTGGAAACTGCTTTGCATTGCACTCCATCCCTGACACATTTTGTGGTTTTCTTTGTAGAATCGCTAAATGCCCTAGAGGACAAAGACCTGGATGCTTTAATGTCTGATCTTCTAGCAGACCTTAATGATGTTGAACAGAAAACTTTACAAGCCCAGAAAGCTTCTTGCAATCAGCAAAGTACAGTCAGTGAGCCTTCAACAGTCTTGAATAGTGACATTTATTCTAAAGTAAGTCCCTATGTTACCATTACTGGACAGTTTGGGGATGATTTGCCCCCACCACCTCCAGACCCTGAACCAGAACTACCACCACCACCACCACCACCTCCTCCTGAGCCACTTACTCAGGTAAGTCTGTGTGGAACCTTATTCTAAGCATTCAGTAGTTCTTACCATTTTGCAAGTGGTATTTTGCAAGTGGAACACCAGCAGATCTCCCAGGTAGATACATCTTGGGAAGATTCTGCAATGATGAAACATGCATCAGCTCTGGAGTGAAATTTCTACTGTTGTGGCCTCAGCAGTTTCTGCCCATTCCTTGATCTGTTGCCCATTCCTTCATCTTTCTAATCATCATTTTGATAGCCCAATACAAGCATAATCATTGCAAATGGTTTATTGTAAGAGAAAATTTATCACTGAATTTTATAAGAAGCACTGATCAGTTAATATCTTCTTATAGAGAGCTTGGTTTTGGCATTGGTGCATAGCATGTCCAATGATCTCCATTTTGTGAAGATGTCACTATGTGTGTTCATTGCAGTCTGTGCTATTTGTACTGATGACAAAATTCTATGGGTGTTTCCAAGCTCCATCCTTGACCTAAGGGATTTCTTGCAATAGGAAAAGCTGTTCATTTCTGTAAAACTCAATGTTTGCTAAGTGATCAGGTCCAGGGACAAGCACAAGAAGTACCTCTCCTGGTCCTAATATAGAATTACTGCTCTTCTTGGTCTTGCCCTTGAAAGGAAGTAATGAAGACTATCTGCAATAGGGGACAAATGCTCCTAGGAGGTGCCAAAGTCATCAGTAGGTAACTGCTTATAATTATTTATAGCAACTGGCTTACCTGTATGTAAAATTTCAGACTTACCACAACCTCTTCCATGTGCTTCCTCTTCTGTACTTCTTGCAGAGCTGTTTTAACAACTGAAATAAAGTGTGATATTTGTAGTATTTTTTTGATGTGAGGTTGTGGAGAGGTAGATAACTGTGAGAATTCTGCCCTGTCACAGCCCTGTGAGGAGAGGAGAAGGCATTAAAAGAGTGATGTAGCCCTCCAAAAAATGAATCTGAAATCATGAAATGCACAAATGTATCTCTTTCAGTATTCATGTTCACAGTAGCTATGACTGAGAGAAGATATTTACATTTAGAGAATGGAAATATTTTAGGGACCATGAACAGTATCAGTCAGTTTTGCTTAAAACTGTGGTCAGTTCATTGCTGTTTAAAAGCCCAGATGAACTGAATATGAATCATGTCAGCATCACTGCTGCCCCTATGTTGGAATCATACAGGAGACACATTCAGCAAAAGGAACAGAAAATTGGATAGGAAAAATGTATGTGTTTGATGACATAAAAACTGATTCACTGGATTCATTGATGCATAGGACCTTTCAATGCTGCTTGAAGAATGAAACTCATAAACATATGAGAGAAGCTTTGCATTTTCCTATATCTCAAAAATAATAATTAACTTTCTGTCTTAAAGGATTATAAATTTGCAAAATATGAGCTAACCAGCTTCAAAAGCTGAAGCATTTTTTTTAACTAGTATGACTGATATAGAAGAAAAGATGCTATCAAGATGAGTTCTATCCTTTTCTTTCAAACATTTCCCCATCTTGATTTAGACTCATGATCTTTAAGGAAATGCCAAGCTTCTAAGTAGTCTTGTTTGTCAGCTGACAAGTGTGGTCTGGAAGGGCAGCTGGTTAGGTGGGCTGAGACTCACCAGATCAAGGGCTAGTAATGGTTTGCTGGCTGGTAGCAAGTGGAACCGGCACTGGAGTTTATATTGTTTAGCATTTTCATCTGTGACCTGAGTGATGGCATAAAAACCCACCTGCAGATGTGCTAAAGATGCTTTTAATTAAGGGCACTGACTGTGAAGATCACTGGCAGACCTTCAATGCAAGGGGACTTAAAACATGAGGACTAGGCCAGCAAAACTCTCAGAAACCCAGCAAGGTACAAGGTCCTGCACCTGGGGTGTAATAACCATTTGCACAATTTGGGAGAGGACAGGCTGAGCAGCAGCCCTGCTGGAAAGGAGATCCTGCAGGAAACCACAGTGAATAAGATCCATGAGTGAAAGAGATCTCAGTAGAGGAAACTTGCCTCTGTTGGAGGAGTATGACCAGCAAACTAAGGGAGTTATTGTTCCTTTCTCTTGGCTCTGGTGGTCCCAGTCCTGGAATACTGCACTCCATTCTAGATGTGGAGACACTGGAGACTGTCCAGCAGAGAGCTGAGGGAATGGCCAGAGGCATGTGATGATCAGGAGCCAGCAAGGACAGGCTGAGGGATCTGTGCTTGTTTAGTCTGACAGGGAAGACTGGGGAGTGATCTAATGACAGCCTAAAAATACCTGAAGGATAGATGCAAAGCTGGAGCCAAATTCTTCCATGGTAGTGTTAGGTCACTAAGGTGGAAGTGACAATAGCTACTTGTTGTAGCTTTGTCGTTTCAGACAGGACATTAGGAAAGCTTTTTCCTCTTCAGATGGTAGTATAGCTCTGGAACAGGTGACCAAGAGAGATCCTTGAAGGTTTTCCAAACTTTGCTAGACAAAATCATGACTGATCTGATCTAATGTTGGTGACCATCCTGCTTTGGGCAGGAGCCTGACTATGGACCCTCAGACCTTTCTTCAGGCAGCATTTTTATGATGCTGGGATCTAAAGATCACTGAGATCAATTGTGCTGGAGTTCTTTCCATTGAGTGTTGTACTGAACTAATTCTTTATTAGTTGACATCATGCATTACCTGAGGGCCAAACCAGATTTTAGAGTGGGAAGAATATGTACTTGCTAAACAAGATGGAATTCTATATGAAAAAAATGTAGCCAAAAGTCACTTCTCTCTCAGTTGAACTGTTCCTCTGAGACTGATCTCTAATGATATTCCCTGGTCTTCTTTCCAGATTCAAGGAGTGTTAGAGAACAGGTTGTAGAAGCAGTTCTAAGGAATATAGCAACAATACTTTATTTCCTCATTAAGGCATTGGTTTGGCTTTTTCCTGCAGCTGTAGCCTCATTTTGTGATGCAGGCTATATTCAAATACTGATGGCTTTCCCACTATGGCTTACTGTCCACAAAATTGCCACAGGGCTATTACACAGGCTGCAGTGTGAGTGATGGAGGTAATAACCATTTAAAATTAATATGGAAAGAATTGATTTCAAATTAATATTCATTGTCTTGATTAGTATTTGTTTTGACATGACATTTCTGCTCCATAGAATGAAATTCAGCTGTAAGTGGAATTTATTTTGTGTCATCAAAATCCAAGTTCCTGTTGCCAGGATTCTTTATAAGTGGGTCATGAGCCAGTCAAGGCTGAAGTTGTGTTCAACACTTCTGGTTATCCACAGTCAAATAAGAACAGTGTTAGTAATTCCCAACGCAACCATGATATTAAGATCCTATTTTCTGAACTTTAGGTGTGCCAAAATAAAGAAGTATAGCCTTTCTTTCAGGGAAGTCTCATAAATTTCCATCAACTCTGACGTTTCTTCTTAAAACTGCCCTTCAGCTAAATAAGGCTTCTTATTTGCTATTGACATGATGACTTCATGTGCTTCTGTTTAAAGATCCAGAAAAGGCCATGATGATACTGTAGCAGGAAAACAAATCCTGTAGCTTGTGTAAGCATTTCTGTAACACTGCAAAATTTTTGCATCTGATAGCTTATTTCCTTTTTCTGCATTAACTCAAAGCTTATGAAACCATTAGGCTGTCAGGTGAGAGCTCTGTTGCACAGATTTATACAATGTGTGAACTCTGTTCAACACTGGTCACACGCAGGTGAAGCCTGAATTATACCTGCCTAAAATTTTCGTCAGAATGCCTGCCCACACTCAACCATTTTGGTTAAGATGTTTTTCCTGCTTCCTGCATAAGGGTGGTAAGGGGAGGGCCACAGTGTGAGAGGCTGTGAGAGGCTTTTCCCTCAGTACAATAGTCAGCCTCACTGCAGCAGCCACCTTTTGGCTACCAAGGCTTTTTTTGGATTCTCTAAGTTAAGCACTGCTGAGCTATAGCAATGCAAATTTCCACACCTGCAGAGAAAAAAAAAATAGAGATTTTTAACTGATTGCATCGTATTTGTAGTGGAAAATTTGATAACAGGAAACATGCTTGAAGCAGTGATAAAAGATGTTTAGTTCAGCAGGAGGGATGTCAGTCAGGAGTACTTCAGCTGCTGTTGAATATGCCTCAGAACTTGAGATGAATAAGCTAACCTTCTTGCTCTTTCTTTGCTATGATTGTATTATATCTCAGTAACAGAGAAGTGATGGCAATGCTTAGTTAGGCTTAGTTTCTTGCAAGTGCATCTTCTTGAGTTGCAGCCAGATTTCTTGGTGTGAAGAGCACTAAAAATTATGACTTTGGGGTAGCAAATGGAGGCTAAAGGTAACAGAAATCTTGTGTGGAAGCAGAACAGGAACTGTCTCCCACAGTCCTTGACTGGAAGTCGGTAGCCAGTGAGTAGCGCAGCACAAAATCCTCCCCCGTGTAAACAAAGGAAACTGAAAGTAAGACAGGAACAGCAAAAACCAGCTGAGAGGCAAAAAAAGCTTTGAGAAGACAGACTTCAGTAGAGGCAGCAGGGATGTTGAGTTGGAAAGAAACTGAACCCTCCAGTAGTACTGGAGGATTGCAAGGCAGCCCTGGGAACCACCGTCACCTGCTGTCAAAAATGTGCTTTTCCAACTCCAAATGTGACTGGAGGAGACTTCTGGAAGAGAAATGGCATAAAGGAACAGTCCCAATCCACACAACAGTCACAGAGACAACACTAGGCACTGGCATTTGGTACATGTAGCTAAAATTCTCAGCCCCTGGGCATCCAGAGTCTTCTTGGATCACAAATGTCATTGATACTGAGAGGCATGATATTGATAGAGCTGCTTTGTGAAAGGAGAGCTGGGTGATACTGAAATTTTTGGGATTCTTACTGTGGCATTCAGCAAAAGCTGGAATGAACTTGTGTGCTCTAACTGTGTCCATGTTAGTATGAATAGGTCCATTAGTAGAATAAAAAGCCATGGTATCATCCAGTTAATGGAGGTGTTCCTCTCAGTAAGTATCTATGCAGAGATCATACGTGGCAAGTCAAAGAATTCAAGTAAACAAATGTACTGAATACAGGATAAAATTATAATTGGTGTAATTCCAAGCCAAAATTTTGGTGAAATCATACAAATTCTAGTTCTCTTACCCTAATGAGAAGCAAGTTTTCTTCCAAGCAGCTGCAGCCACAATGCTATTTCACTCAGGCTAGATCTTCCTTCACCTTCTCTTTTGTATCAGCTGTATGTACATAAACACAGAAGAGTCCAATTTTCAGGCACTCCTGTAGCATTTGAGAAACAGATCATGTAAGAACTGTATGACTGAACAACAGTAGGGAGCACTGGACTTGTAAATCAAAGCTTTGGCTTAAGGATATTAGGTCAAGGAAAGCTGGAGATTATCTGTATATATGAAGTTTGCTGTGTCAAGCCTTATCTTCAGGATATAAAATATCAATAAACAACCCTTTTCAAGTAGACGTAAATTGCTGAGATTACTTAAGAAGAAATACACCAAATATTTTGTGTCTTTTCAGGAAGAACTAGAGGCAAAGGCCAAAGCTGACAAGATTAAACTTGCACTGGAGAAACTGAAGGAAGCCAAAGTTAAAAAGGTGAGCCATAAAATAGTAAATGCTACCATGAGACTTACCTAAATATCTGTTAATATTGTTCTTAATACATTTCTTACTAAACTGACTAGGCTTTTCCATCTTTTATCTGTAAAAATACTCAGTGAAGCTCTCATCATCTACTTCAAGAGATGTCTCTGGGAGAATGCTACCTCTAAGGGATTTATTTTTTAGAGGACTTGGAAGGTGCTGCCTCTTTTTCTTATTTTCAGTGTTGGGGCAAAGCCCACTGTTCTGATAAGTTGCTTTAAAGAAAGCAGAGTGTACATGAAAATGTTGCTTACTTATGCTATGCAGATTCCAGGAGTATTGAATTTTTCTTTACAGTGGATGTTGATTTAGCTAATCCCTATTAAATAATGAGGGTCTTCTTGCTAGATATTTCCACAGCAGTGTAGTAATGTACAAGGATAATAGAAATTATTTCAGACCAACAAATTAGAAAGGTTCCAGCCAGTGTCTGCACCATGCTGCAGTGTGACTGTAACTATGCCCACTCATCCTCAACTAGTATTCCATCTGAACTTAATAGAAGTTGCAGGTGTTCAGTAACTCCAAATAGTGGATGTGAACTAAAAATTGTCATGACCTTTCAGTCTTGCTCAAAGGAGATGGGAAGTTCTGGAGCCTGCAGAGCTTCCAGGAAGAATGGAAGCTTTCAATAAATTTGGAGATGTACAGACTTGAGATGGTTCCCACAGAACACTTCATGTTCATGTACCAATGCTACTTCTGAGAGAATGTGTTGGGAGGATTTCACCGATATTGACTTTGTAAAGCTCTGTAACAAAAGTTAGGACTGCTTATTGGTCCTTTTCCTTATAATGTTCGTAATTCTCCTTTGGAAGACTTTTTTTTTTCCCCAGCTTTTTTCCCACTCTGAATATTTGGAACCATATGGTAGAAGTAAGGTTCAGTCTTGTGCCCATGTTACTATAATGAAATTACTGTGTCATTCTTGAATTGTAAATTGACTAAATATTGTCAAGAAAACTGGCTTTCTCTGTTTTACCAAAAACGGAGGACAAAGGGCAGGGATGATGGTGAAAAGCAAGCTGACAGCCCTGGCCTTCAGGAGAGCAGACTTTGGCTTCTTCTAAGATCTGCTTGGAAGAGTCCCATGTGGGACTTCCTGATGGGAAGAAGGGATCAAGAAAGCTGGTTAATATTTAAAGATCACCTCCTTCAAACTCAAGAGAGTTCCATCCCAATGGAAGATGATTAGAAAGTATCATAAACATGATCAGGAGTATCTCCTGTGAGGAAAGGGTGAGATTGCCTAGGGAGGAGAGGGGTCTTTGTGGTGCTTGTCTGTCTCTAGAAAACCCTCAAGAGAGGGTGCAAAGAGAATGGAGCTGGGCTCTCTTCAGTGCTGCCCAGTGATGGGACCAGAGGCATTGGGCACAAACTGAAACACAGGAGGCTCTGAACACCAGGAAACAGGCTCTGGACACACTTCTTCACTGTGAGGGTGAGTGAGTCTGGCACAGGTTTCCCAGGCAGGTTGTGGAGCCTCCCTCCTTGGAGATGATAACAAACAAACCCATGTGGACAGGGTCCTGGCCATTGGGCTCTAGGTGGCCCAGCTTGCCCAGGCAACTGGACTGGATGACCACTGCAGGTGCCTTCCAACCTTGGCTGTTTTGTGATTCTGTGAAGATGGAAGCTGCATGTGTATTTCTCACCAGTCAGTTATAACCAGACAAAAATCCCCATTTGCCTTACACATATAAGATTATGCACATACAACACTTCTTTTACTCCATAATCTGCACTTTGGCTCAGCTGCTTATTCTTCATACAAAGATTGGAATGAAAACAAGTTCATAGATTTTGTTACATTTGTTTTTGCTTTTCAGAGATAGTGTAGATTTTCTCTTGGGGATTATAACTGCTTCTACTTGACCTTTTTGCACAGATTGTCTCTTTAGAACCAAAGATTCTTATGTACACATTTTTAAATAAAGAGCTATTTAAACAAGACTATATAAAAAGGCCTTCCAACTCACATAGCAATGTACAGACCTTGTAGAGAATTATTCTATTGTTTTAAGTACTAATGGAGCATATTAAGTACTTTCTTATAATGTATTTCCAGTTCTTTATCACATTTTATCTACTTCAGCATTTTCTTGCATTGTTCCTCTCTAAAGAAAGTTCACTTTGTTTCTTGTTTAACAAACAAGAACATATAAAGAAGTAATGAATGTCTTAGGTTAATTTGATCAATGTTAGTGACTCATGAGGGGAACAGGAGGGGCACTTACTGATCTTTTCTCTGTGGGGGCCAGTGACAGAACCCAAGGGAATGGCCTGGAACAGACCTGCCAGGGAAGTGGTCACAGCACCAAGCCTGACAGAGTTCAAGAAACATTTGGACAATGCTCTGGGGCACACGGTGTGACTCTTGGGGTTGTCCTGTGCAGGACCTGGAACTGGACTCGATGATCCCGATGGGTCCCTTCCAACTTAGCATATTCTGTGAACTCGTCTGTTTTCTAATTGATGACTGTTGGACTATGGCCCATTTTAGTACAATCCAATTTCAGGTTATTCTGTTGGTGTGGCAGGATTATTCCATTCGTTTTCTATTTAAAACTAAATTTTCCACATTTGTAGCTTGCATTAAGGATAGTCTGTCCTTTTGTACTTATTTTCCCTCTCAAGCATTTTTCTTAATTGCACATGTAGTAGATTTAGAGATTAACTTCTGCTTTTTCTTCTTAGCAATTTCACCTTTCCTGAAGTTGTGCATAGGACAAAGCTCAATTTTTTTTTTAGAGAAAAGATCTTTATTTTGGTGGCATTATAATGTGGGAACTTCAGGGCTATTTTATTCTATGAGCTTGCTGTTAGACAGGATGCCTTTGAATCAGCAATAACCTTCAGCCTTTATCTTTCTTATCTGTGTTAGCAGATTCAAGCTAGTCTTTTTCTTACTGAAATGACCTGACTCTTCTTGTTCTCAGCTTGTTATCAAGGTGCACATGAACGATAACAGCACAAAGTCTCTAATGGTGGATGAGCGCCAGGTGGCACGGGATGTTTTGGACAACCTCTTTGAGAAAACCCATTGTGACTGCAATGTTGACTGGTGTCTGTATGAGATGTACCCAGAGCTGCAGATTGGTAAGTGGTGACATAGCACATAGCAAATAGATAGAGGGCTGGTAATCTTGAAAGATCAGGCAAGTGTTGGCAGTCTTGAAAACATAGTAAGATTTCTCCTGCCCATGTGTCCCCTGGCACTGGAACATCAGGGAGTCTAAGCTGAGGGATGCTGCAGGAATATATTTGGTCTGTTTGTCCTGCACAAATTAGTCCATTCAGCTATGCTATGACCTGCAGAAGGCTCCTTGCTCTTCATCATTTCCATTATTTTATTTTACACAAAATGAAGGAGCCATATGAATTTCAAGGTGATGACAAACTCAAACACACAACTGCTCAGATTCACTTTTTGAAGAGAGGATGCAGTGCTGGAGTGCTGTCAGCAGGCATGTAGTACATACTGGCCAAACAAATGTCATTTAACAAGACTCTGGGAGAGGTGTTTCAGTCATTTCTAATGCTTTTCATTTGTGGTAATCGTTCTCTTAAGTGAGCTGTGTACAGGATACTGCTCTGTGATGGGGCTGCAGCTCATGGTAAGCTATTCACCTGGCCTAGAAAACAGCTGTGCAAAACTTAGAAATTGTTCTGTGCAACATAATGAGTCTTGTTTGAAAAATGCTTCAAGATTTCTTTCATTAAGAACAGAAAATTTTCTAACTGTGAAATATTTCAGAGGCTTTTTATTTTCCAGACTGAAAAGTTATTGACATCACAAGGAGAAGGGAAATTGCCGCAACTTTCTTTCAGAGACACATTTGACCTAGAGAAACAGGAAATTGTCAAACAGCCTTTAACATTCTCAGTTTACAGTCTCCCAGCAGAGATCTGAAAATTCACCAATAAAGTCAAATATCAATATCACACTTTAAGAGAGCCCCAGGAGTAGTCATTCTGCTAAACTAAACAATAGAAATTTAAAAATAACTGGAAAAAAGCCTGATTGGTCTTGAGCAAAGAGATGCTCATCTGCTTGTAAGAGTGGTGCAGAAATATACTGCCAATCTGTTCTTGCCACTTGATTAAGATAATGGTGATTCATTCTTTTATACATGCTTATCTTAACTAAGGAAAGACTGGAAATGTCATTTGACCCCAGAAATCTGAATTATTTTGGAGTATTTTCCTGTCTTAGAAAATTGCTCCCTTGTCCAGTGTGGCTTGGACAAACATGTCTGAGTATTAGGATGACAGCATATAAACATTGTTTTCTGAATCTCCATAATCTTTAAAAAGAATGTACTTGTGTTTCTTCATAATCTGGATAGATATTTGAATTTCCCACCATGCAATTAAAATGGAAGGTATCAGGGAGATTATTTGCTGCAAACATTGGGGTCAACAGTTAGAACTTTTTTGTAAAAATTACTTGTGCTGCTTTAGTCTCAGCTAATGCTAGGTGATTTTGGTTAGTGTCAGGGTATTGGTATAGTAAGGATTTACTCTCATGATAAATAAAAATTATTTTAAAAGCCAGGACAGAAGAAAAGTACCAAAGGAAATAAACTTGTATCTGATTCAAGGAGAAAGGAAAAATCTGTTAACTCCTGATGCAGTGATCTATTACCAGGTACAGATTTGCTGAGGATGGAGCCTTTTTGTTTGCAGAAGGCAGTTTCAAAATGAGTGAAACAGTACATGTTCTTTCTTCTGCTTCTAATGCACAGCCACATGCAGTTACTTTTATTCAAAGTCAGAACAATGTGAGCCATTCTTCATTTTTGTCGTAATACTTCTTGGCTGCTCTATATAGCTTTATTACTATCAGCACAAAGACAGAACTTTTCTGCGCTTCATCTCTCTGCCTGCTTTCCATGTTAGTATTAAAGAGAATAAAATTTACTTTAAGAAGCAAATCTGAACAGCAAAAATTCTTGCTGAACTGAAGGTCCAAACTACTTTTATATCATAGGCTCCTTGACAGGTTGTCTTACATATATGGTTATTTTGAAAGACTACCATTGTAAATAAAATAAACTATAGTTTAAAATTAAATACATCAGGTGAAAATTAAATACCTCTTAAATATCACAAATAATCTTAGTTGTGAGATGGTGATGTAACACTGGGCTGAACGTACCAGCATCTATTTTGCAATAAAGACTATTATAGTCTTATAATGAGCATCCAGATTTTACTTTTTTTAGGTAAAAGTAATTATTTAAAAGACCCTCTTGAGGATAATAAAATCACTTTTTCCATACAAGAAAATCCTGGTGCAGCAAGTGAACAAACAAAAATATATGTGGCAAAAATTAATGTTACTGTCTGAGAATTGTTTCATGCCTACTTGAATTATAAGGTACTGTTGACCCTTCAAACCATTAATGGGGTTTTATGTAGTGCTTTCTATTTCCAGTGTATTGCAAAAGTACTAAATTACTAAATGAAGAGTGTTATGTTGTTGGTGTTAAAAGTTATTGTGTACGTGCAAATGGGTCTTGAAGCTAATCTCATTCTGCGAATTTAATTCACAAGATATAGCCTGGATGGGAATAATTAAACCCTTGTCAAAAATAACAAGTGTTAGAGAAAGCCTACAAAATGTATGCTCTGTTACCTCCTCTGATGCCAGGCCAATCTAGGCCATTGGAAGACGTGATCATCACAGACCACAGAAGTGGGAGTATGGCTGTTCCCAGGAAACTGCCAAAATCCAACTGAAAATTTGAGCTGAGTGAATTCCCAATCCCAGTACTGAATTTGTAAAAAAGTGCAGGTTAGGAGCCTCCAAAATGACCTGTCAAGTTATGCTGAATCAGTTTTCCTTTAGGAGGGGTTTTATGTTACTCTTGAGAAATCTTATATAAATGAAACTGAAGTGGAAAAGATCAGTTGCCTAATCTCACACACCCTGTGGCTTTCCTGGGTGTGGAGGACTGGGGTTCAGAGCAGATCAGGAGGGAACAGAGCTGACATTAGGTCTCTTGCATCCCTGGTAAGGTTTTTAACTACAGAGATGCTGGGTGAACCAGTATATCTTGACATAAGCTCTCATAATTTTCTCTGTTTCGCTATTTGTGGTTTTAAATACAGTTGCTTGAAACCATAAATAATATTTTCAGTGGACAGAATTCTTCCTGCTGACAAAAAGCAAATCTTCATTGTAAAAGAAGTAGAGCAAAAAGACAAATAAATAAATTTTTACTTTTTTTTCCAATTCATTAGCCAAAGTTTATATCTACCCCTTCTCCTGCCCCCCAATCTGCAGTACTGCAAACTTTAAAAAAAACCAAAATCAATAAAAAGCAGAAAAGCAGAAAGCCATGAAAAACATGGGTGCAACCATCTACTCCTGATGGATCACTGTTTCCATCTCTTGCAGTCTTCAAGCAATAGCACAGAGATGCAGCAGGAGTCCAGGAGCATGGCACAGCTACACAAGGGTGTCTTCTGTGGCTGCTTTGCTGTTCCATGTGACACAATTTCATGTGGGTTTTGCACCCATCTGTGCAGTGGAAAAGAGTGCTGGACTGTCCAGCACTGAGTGAGTGAACATCAGATAATGATTGCATTCTTACACAGGAATTTCTGCAGCCTCAGGAGAGGGCAGAAACAGTTTGAATGTCTTACATTATCTTCTCTGTCTCTCCAGAAAGGTTTTTTGAAGACCATGAAAATGTTGTTGAAGTGTTATCAGACTGGACTCGAGACACTGAGAACAAGATTCTGTTTTTGGAAAAAAGTCAAAAATATGCTTTATTTAAAAATCCCCAGGTAAGCTAAGATGGTATTTGGATAAGTGTCTAAACTAGGGTCATTTAGTCTGCATGCTGCCTATTGCATTAATAGTTTGCTTTCAGCTCTGCCCATTCTGAGAAAGTAAAACTTGTATTTTCAACTGAAAACCCCACCAGGATGTTGAAGGCAAGGATTTTAAAATTAGTGTTTTCTACTCTTTTTTCTGATACTATTTTGGAGTCCTATCTATAGAGGTAAAAGCTGAAGCATGTAGTTCTCCAGTACAAGCTACTGCTTGGGTACAGCTCTGAGAACTGGGTGAGATGGCACAGCTGTAAAAACCTGGCCTTTGTTATTACTCCAGCTTCTCTACTATTTCTGCTGATGAGTATTAACATTTCCTTGAAGGCCCAGTTTTTGCCAGTTGTACATGAAACTTCATAAAGGATATACTGAATACTACAGAGGATTTATTGGATTTTGTTTATACTGAGGAGAAGAATTGGGTTATCAGTAACTTGTGCACATTAACTTTGTAAAGGAGGGTCTGCACACTGAATTGCATCAAATTATTCAGACAGGTATATACATGAATTGTTTTATTTCTTGTGTTATGTGGTCAAACCTGTATGTACAAACATCCTGGAATGTACAGTTGCTGGATTCTGGGGCACAAGATCTTTCCCCAAGTCAGCTGACTGTTAGCTCACTGAGCATCTGGTTTGTTCCTAAGGGCCACAAGAGAAAAATGAGCAAGTCAGCATTGCCGAAAAAAATGAGTCAAATATGTAATTTGGCAGCCAGTCTCACCAGGCTGCTCATTAGGAAGTTGATTTTTTATGGAAGGAGCTAATGTTTCAAATAAAACCTGCAGAAAAGAAGTTTCCTTCATTGACATAAGTATCCACAGCCAGGGAAGGAAAACTTATCCTGCAGTGTACATGGATTAATGTTGATTTTTATTATGAAAAAGAAAAAACCAAGTTTGGAAATACAACATAGTGGCTCTGTGTCCTCCTTTCTAGAGCACATAAACCTATCCAGCAGCAGAAATTCTGCTTCACATTTGATTCATACCCTCTGGTGTTACTTGGGTAGAGTGGCTTAGAACAAGGCTCTGAACCTCAAACAGGAAGTAAAACTTTGATGAATATTCTGTTCTGATGAAAATTGCATTTTGGTTGCAATGAAATTTAGAAATAAATATGATCTAAACCAAAACCAAAGTGTGGCTCTGTCCTTATGTCTCAGCTGGATCTGGACAAGCCTGCAGTCATTGAGTTTCAACCCCTCCAAGATAAACTCTAAAATGAACAGTCTAAGGAAGCTGGATCAGTTGTGACTGTCACACTGTTGAAATATTTTGCCAGTAATAAAATCCCACCATCTGTCAGGCGTGGTAAACTCAAACGTTGTGAATGGGGAAAATAGTACAGTCATATCTGCACTTTGTGGCAGAAAGTATCAGTACTGTACAGAGCTCACACTAAATACTGAAACATGGTAAAATACCTGATCTGCAGTGAGTCCCTGAAAAGGTAAGGCAAGCGGAAATGCCCAATTGTTTGGGGTAGGATGTGTGATTACCTCAGTAACTACTGATGGACGTTATGGTGTAACCAGTGGGAAACTGAAATCTTGTGCTCTGAGATGGCTCAGGATACTCAACCTCCTTCTAGCTCAGTCAAGGCTGCTATGTAGAACTCGTTTTGTGAGCACACAAATTTCACAATGCTTTTTTTGACACACCTAGTGGTGCTAATGCTGCAGCAGTTGAATTCCTTGTTTATTTCAATGCTCATTCTGCTGGAAGGGTTTTGTGGAGATCTCATCATTGTTTAACTTGCAGATATTTTTCTGGAGGAAAAAAAAAGAGGCAAATTCCAAAGGTGACCAGGTGCCTACAGTTTATTCTTAGATAAATTAGCGATCCAAAATTTTCATCACAAAGATTTGACACAATTCAGTGCTTTTAAAAAATCTCATAAAGATGGGCAGATGTCCTCCTAAAACATTGGACATCTGAAGAAGGTCTGCGACCTGTGCCAATGTTCATTGTTTCTTTCTGTGAGCTAGTTATAGATGGATTATATTATAGCTATTATTATAGATGGATTTAACAAATATTAATTAAAAGTGCTTCATTCTCTAAGGGGGAATTGAGGTTCTGAAATGCAGGATTTATTCCCTATGTGCTGGCAATATGTCGCTCAGTTAATGCCCGTGGCTGGTTTTGAAGATTGTCATTCTTGTCATGCAGCATTGGTAGATTTTCTGCAGCTTTTTTTCTGAAGTATTTTTTAAAAGTGTTTGGAATACCTTTAGAAAAAGCTACCATAAAATTCTGAGGTGTCTGCCTTGCCATGTAAACAGGCACACTTTTTCCCTCTGTTCACTGTGATGTAATAGACCCTGCAGAGAACTTGCAGTAAAAGATTGCTCCATGAATGCCATCAGTGACTCATCTGCAGAGAGGGAGCATCACAAGTCTGTGACTAAAGAGTGAAACAAAAATACATCCTGGTACATGGGCAAATAAAGAGAATCTTTATAACATTGGAAAGGTGATGCTTTGTCATATGGTTGAGTGATGCTGGTTTAACCTTGAAAGGAAAGGTTGTCAGGTCTCAACATCTCTTTTCAAAAAACTCAAAAAATGCCTCTCAGCTAAAAGATACTAAAAAGGAAGAAAAATGAAGGAAAATTACTGTTTTTAAGATGTAGCTGAATCTAAACTCCTTGCTGTAAGTGCTGGTCGTGCTTTTAGAATGCTTTATTTTACTTCTGTTTGTATCAACTTCAATTTCCTGTGTTCTTCTTTTGATAAAATCAAACAGTGCAGGGACAACTGCATGTGCTTTTGGTTGTTTGTTTTCTTATTTCTGGACAGTATTCATGAAAATTATTGAAAGTCTGTACAGAGAGTACTTTATATTTCTGCTCCCTCATATGTAAGCAAAAGCCAGAGCTACACTTTCCAATGGAGAACCCATACACTGAATTGTTATTTTATTTCTTCTGAAGAGTAAGAGTTCTCGACAGCGTGAGAAGGAGGTGGAGTAAGGATTTGTAATGTCTTTTATAACAGAAAGCTATAGCGACTTTCATGCTTGAATATTTATCTACTATCCACCAGGTGATACTTTTGTTTTTCACCAGCTTGGCCACATTTGTGAATCAAGGTTTTCCTTTTGTCTCCACTGTAACCCAGCGATAAAAACATAAAAGTGTGACTGGGAACCTGGTTTTTGAGTGTGCCAGCAAAAGTGCAAAGAAATAGAAGTGAGAAAAGGGAGGTGTTTTTCACTGTACTCCCACTGTTTATTAATCTTAATTTTTCGCTCTTTTTTGGGGTTTCAAAAGAGCTTTGCCTTTAGCTTCATGTATTTTTTTACTTTTATGATCTTCAGAGCAATCATAGGTATCTTCTAGTATTTTTAATGTTCAGTTTTCTAGGGGACACACTATGATAGGGCTTGTGGATATGACCTTGTTCTATTTTTCCTGCACAAACCATGCTGCAGTTGCAATGATCTGAAATGGGATGTGATATGGCCAGTTCTTGCCTCATATTGGGTGCAAGTTGGATGAGCATGAACAGGCAGCCTGTTGCTCAAAGAAGCTAGTCATGAGTATGAAGCAGCTGCCTTGTTTTATGCACACTATTTGATCTGTGCTGTTGTGGGGTTTTTTTTCAGATGTTCTGCAAAAATTAAGTTCATGAGCTTGAAAGCAAAAATACAACCTAAGTGTAAGAGGAGGCAGAGGGAGCGTGCTCTCTTGGAGTACCTGTTTTTTTGCCATGCAACAAGTAGCTCTTGCTGCATTCCCACTTGGATGGGTCTGTGTATGAAAAAAAAGTGAAAGGTGTGAGAGAGGTGCTGTTTCATTGAGGAAGATCATTTTTGAGCACAGAGACATAAACACCAATCAGAGAGTTTGATAGTGCAGTAGTTAAGTGCTATTTCTGTCATGATTCATGTTTGCTTTGCTCACATGTCAACACAGATGTTCTTGGACACTACTGAAAACACTTCCTGTCTTCCACTGTTTGAGGGTTATACAGTGCAGAGATACAGCTTGATTTTTTTTTTTACCTACCTTTCCACAGGAAAGGAGAAGGCTGTGTCCCTCAGTGGAAAGGTTGCATGCATAGACTTTTGAAATAGTTAATTCTCAAATCTGTAGATATATGTAGAAAACTGCCCTCCAGCTACATCTTGTCCCAGTAATGACCTGACATCCCAAACCAAACATGCATTTCCCGGTGGTGTCCTCACACAGGAAAGAGCTTGCCTTTTATCATGACCTTTGACTGCTGGACTTGAAATGACCTCTTCTGGACACATGTGGTTTGTCTCCTCTAGGACGAATGCTTCTGGTCAAAAATAGAAGACCACACAGTGGTGAAACAAGTACAGTGTTCGGTCTGCTCCCCACGTTTTTAGCCACTGACAAATAATAAGTACCATGTACTTCCAGATTTCAGAACAGAGATATAAAGGAGGTAATCAGTAATAAATGAAGTGTGTGTTGACAGGTGAAAGACAACAGTGTACACCTGTGTAACACTGGGTTAGGTGACAGAGCCCTGTTTCCCTAATGAAAAAGCTGTGGCATTAGAGATCAAGCATGGATATCCTTACAAACTTTCTCTCTTTACGATTGTGTCAGTAAGGGGTGGTCTGGGCTTCTGCTAAATAAATGCCAGATGCCTGGATGTGAATCAGTTGTAGTCAGAGGAGCTTTGTTTTTGTATTATCAATCCACAGAAGGCTGACTAAGTCAGATGGATGGTCTCCCCACTAGCAGTAAAGTTGATGAGCCAAGCCTTGTTGAGACAGTGATAAGGTGTACTTACCTTGGTAAATCTTCATTGTGTATTTTAGGGGTTGTACTATGTCTTTATAATGGTCTAGAGAAGAAGCCTTACAGCTTGCTTGTCCCTCCACTTTCCAAATCTATCCCAAGGTCTGGAGGCCCAACCCATCCTATAACAGTATTGAAGCCCAGCTGCAAGAGTGCTGCCTGTCAAGAGGAGCTGTTGCACATGCACGGATCACCGGGCTGCAGCTGCTCAGAACTTCTAAGTGGGTTTTGTTTAGAGCTGATTTGGGATTTTTTCTCACTCTGAATATTGCCTTTAGATGTAATTGCAAAGGTGTGGTCCTTAGTGTTTGGTTACCTTCAGCTGTGGACTAAAAATATGTCCAGACAGTCTGAAGCCAGCTGCATTTTCTTAGGATAACTGTCTATTGTACTGAATGTTGAAGTTTCTCACACCACAGACATGGCCTCAGCATAGGCCACATTGCAGGTGTCTGTGTTTCTGAGCTCCCCTGTCTGACTTAATGTGAACTTTGAAGAAAGCAGTTTTTAAAGAACTGGTTTTGAGATCCAGACCTCTTCTGCTTCCTCTCCTGGTGCCCCTCCAAAACCAGTCTGCTCTGAGGCTTGCATTCTGGCAGACAGCTGTTCACAGCACTGCTTTGAAAAGAAGATGTGGTTGTGTGGAAGAGCAAGGTTTTACTTCAGATGAATTGCATTGCTGTAAATATGGTCTGCTGGCAGGGCAGATTTGCTGCTTATTTTTTCTTCTTCCTTATACAGTGGCAAGTATAAGTATCTTTCTTATACTGAAGCCTGTTCCTTCATTTACACACTTCTCATTTGTATTTTGGTAATGTTTGCATTTATGTTGCAGTTTAGGTTTTGAGGAGTTCTAGGCATATAAATATGTTATTGCTTTCTCATAGTCTTGAGACAGGAAAAAAATAGAGACTAAAAAGTCAGATAAAGTGAAAAACTGTAAACCACAAGAACTCTGAGTGTAACAATTCTGGCCTCAAGGCCATGGATCCAAATGCTACTTGATGCATCCATCCTTGGTCTCCCTTCACACCCAGCTGCCTTAGAGTCTGCAGGCAGCTGTCTGTACTTCTCTGGCCCTGCTTGCTGGGGAGCAAAGCCACTGTACATGCTCCAGCACTCTAGTCCTAGCATCCTTCCCATTTGTCAGAATCTGCACATATGTCCACGTGCTGTCCTTTTGTCCATCTGTACAATGCAGATGGATGCAGACTGGTTACTGCTGTTTAACAGTGGGTGAATTTGTTTTTATGGGTGAGGCAGTGTGGTTCCTTATTTGTGGGGCAGGCACTGGGTCCTCCAAGGGCAACTGTAGCTTCACAGAAACAGAGGAGTGCAGGCTTTATTTTCAGTAGGCTGGAGTATATGTGCCAAGATATCATGGTGATCTCTTCTTCAGATTTCTTCTGGATTTTTGAACAGTTTCTTCACTGCATAAAAGTATTTTGAAGAACATGAACAGGGGTACAAAAGTAGAAAGTAGTAACTTTGGATAAAGGTATATAAACTTTGGTATATGAGCACTTTGACTAAAAAATTGAGAACTGAGTTATATCCAGAGTGCAAGATATGAAGCATGCAAATGATCAGATTGGATTGTAGGAAAAAAGGTTTCTAGTCTTTGGATACTGCATTTTATTCACTGTATATCAGAATGGAACCAAATGTTAGGTTCTCTACAACCTGTAATAATACAGGAAGCAGTGACTTGGAATTGAAATGCTGAAACCCAGACCCACTGAGCCAGAAAAATAGCCAAAAACATAAGCCACTTGTTTTAATTTTTGGAGGCCATATTTACATGGATAAAAACAATCTTGTATTATCTTTGAATTATATTCAGGATAAAGAATTAAAATTCATGAGCAGGCAGATGTGATAAAACTTTTCTGTGAGAAGAAGTGTCTGTCTTTTGCACCTGCTGATTGGGTACTCAGTATTGAAAGACTCAGTAACTACTGAGTGAGTTTGTAGCAATCTAGTTACTTGTATTGCTGGCTTTATAATGAACGTGAATTTCTTTTGTGTCTTCATCAGAATTTCTACCTGGCAAACAAAGGGAAGAAAGAAAGCAAAGAAATGAATGATAAAAACAAAGAGGCTTTGCTGGAGGTAAGACAAATTGTCAGGCTGATGATACAAATGTCGCCAAGACTCTACTACCATTTTCATCCGCTCTGCAATAACATTTAGTTCTTTGTGGGAAATAGTGTAACAACAGGAAGTTCTGTGATCATTGGAGTCTTTGTGTGTCGGGTTTAGTATGTAGACTTTGCATCTGCTGCTCCTCATTAAAAATGCAGATTGATCACCCGTAAGCCAGCCCTTGGGACTTCTTATTGTTGGGAAGGTTGGTCAGTACTGAATAATTATCTTTAGGTTAGAAGTGGATTTACTTCTCAACTTACTTGCTGTACTACACAGAAAACAACCCGTTCACTTTTCCAGAAAGTCTTTTTAATCTCTTCCCTTTCCTGCTCGAGTTTTCCTTCAGATGTACACTTGAAAGAGAAAAATCCAGAGCTATAAAGAAAAGATTACCACAGTTCTCCAGGCAAGCAGTTTGGGAAAAGCTCACAAAGAAAATTATTTTCTCAGGTGACTAAGGACTCACATTTCAAAATCAGTGCATCTCATGAAGGCACCAGATGTTAACCAGCAGAAGTCCTGGTGAATACTAAAGGAAAACACTAAGTGATAAGTGTGTTGGCATTAGAAGTTAAGTCCTTCAAGCAAACAATTAGTGTATCTGATTAAACAGTGTTTTAAATGCTAGCATGTATTTCAAAGTGAAGGCAGAGACTGAGCTGTTTTTAGAGCTCTAAGCAGTTTCTAAAGAATCTAGAGTATTTCTAAAGTATTTTTCTAAAGAACCTATAAACACTACAGTAGAGAAAAAAAAAAACCCAACAACAGTACCATCCACTCTGTTCTATAGCCTTCCCTGGGCACATCTATGTCTAGTTAAAAGCCTTTGTAGCTTTTTGCTTGACCCTAAGGGATGGAGGTTTTGCAAGCCTTCTTTATCTGTATGTGAGCACCCAGCATTAGCTTGGAAAAGTTTTCTTTACCTGTCTAAGGTGTTCATCTCCCTATTAACTGCTTTCCCTGCGTTCATATGTTCACTCTCATGAGAAATGTCTTTCTTTTTCAAGGGAGTATTTTTCTGCTATATGTTGATAGGATTTATGTTTAAATGGATTTATTTTGTGCATTATTATTCTTGTTGCACAGGAAAGCTTCTGTGGGACATCTGTCATTGTGCCAGAGCTTGAAGGGGCCCTTTATTTAAAAGAAGATGGAAAAAAGTCCTGGAAGAGGCGTTATTTTCTTCTGCGAGCTTCTGGAATTTATTATGTACCCAGAGGAAAAACCAAGGTCAGGAAGCCAAATAACCCTTTTAGCAATAAAACAATTCATGGAGGTGAAAGTGTAGAACTCCCAAGGTGGCATTTGAAGAGCACTTTCTGGTGCATATGAGAGGGCTGAGATTTCCATGGTTCAGCTTTTACTGCACCACTTGTGCAAATACTAGAATGGAGTCGCTGAATCCTGTCATGTTTCTCTCCTTTTGATTTCTAGGGATAGATAAAAGCATTAATAAAATAGTGCTCCTCCAGAAGGCCAGAGGGAAAAGAAAAATAGCATAGTGCCCATCAGCAGGTGGTGTGCTGCCAAAATGCTTCATAGTTATATGGGTTCCCTGTGAAAGAATACCTTAAAAAGTTGTCAAGTAAACTAATTTCTTGTCACAAAAAAGATAGAATTTTACTTTGCTTGATACTGACTTTCTGCACCAATAACCAGCACATGAAATGCTGTACATTTTTAATACAGTGATCTGTACATAGAGAACGTGTTGTGTCTTTTATGGCTTTTTAAGACCACTCGTTGTGTAGAAAGAAGCGAGTCAGAAGTGTCTACCTGGCTGAATCAAATTTACTTACATTTACTATTGCAAAATATTTAAAGAGTCTGAATTGCCAGCACTGGATGTAATGCACATACAGCTGTGGCTTTTCATTTCCACAATGATGAGGTAGAACAGTGGATTCTGGGACTGCTGGTATATAGGTTTTTTGTGTGTATTCTGACAACCACTTCTGTTACCACTTACAGCTCTGCTAGTGCTTCATATTCAGAAATGCTGCTGCTGCAGGTGAAGCTTTACTGTTATGATTTGTGCTTTGAAACTTAACTCTTCTGCTATTTCCTGACTAAAGTACAAAGGGAAAATCTTGTAAAGGGTTGTTGTGCTGCTGCTCCAGTAACCTGTGTTTATAACCCAACCATAGATCACCTTGCTGCTTTTACAACAATTCTTTTTTACTTTACTTGACCCTGAGATAATGGCTTTCATGCCTCAAATCAGGTTGTACACACAACATCCTGTCAATTACTATCTAGAAAGCTATTTAGAAGGTGCTTAAGGTGAAAAAAATGTAAAAGTAGTCAAATGCAAAGTCCATCTTGGACATTTCCTTGTAGCATGCCTCCAACAATGACCAGTAGTACAGTGCCAAAGTAAGGCAAGCATGTCCTGATAGTTACTCAGCCTTTTTTCATCATCCAGGGATACCTGTTCCAGTGACTTTTCATCATAGTGCAAATGAGGGAAGTGCTTTCTTTTTTCAGGTGATAGGCTGTAAACAGCTTCTAACCCTTCTAGTCCCCTTGTAACAGCTGTTTAACTCTCTAGTGCCTGTTTGTCATTACAGCCTGTGTAACAGCCTGTAAATGAGCATTTTTAGGAATTGTGTGCTTTAAAGTCATTATATTGCCACCAAGAGTCTAGCTCTTTAGAAGATAGTCTCAGCTCTTTAAAATGGTAGCACAGTCACCTGTTTGCTCCTGCATCTGTAACAGCCTTCAGCAAAAGGATGCCTATGCCCATGTCTGAGCCATTCCAGAGAGAGTCAAGGCTCTCACCTCGAATCTGTCCTTAATGGGGATCTAAGTGATTACTGCAGTCTGTGTTGGAACAGCTGAGGGTGAGGTACACGTGTGGGTAGGGGAGACAGTAATCTCTGGGACATGAGCAGATGCAGTGAGGGTGTTAAAGCGCTGCAGTAGAATTCAGTGGAGCTCTTCAGTTAAAGCCCTTGAATTATGAGAGTTCGTTCCTTGTCAAGGTAGCATGAAAAGTGCACGTCATTCAGCTGTGGGAGAGCAGTCTTTGAGGTTACAGAAACGAACACTTGGCAGACAACAGCATCTTCCGTTGCTGCAGCTGTTTTAAAATTCATCATATATATTCCTGTTTTCACTTGTTAAAAAAAGCAAAGACATCTGGCATACCTTTGGGGCTTTGTGCTGGCTGTAAAATACACGGTGACGGTGAAAATACAGGGGCACATTCAGATAATTTTACGTACATACTTGTGGTTTTTGTTTGTTATTGGTTAACAAACCAGCACCAGTCAGCACTGCTACCTTAATTTCTTTCTTCAGCATTGCTCTACTTACATCCCATTCAAAAACGTGCTGTTAATGGGCAGGATCACAAAACAAAAGCATCAGAATTACAGATAATTAAAAAATCTATTCCTGTTAATCGTGTTGCTTTGTCATGTTAACGTTGCTATGTCATGTTAAGATTGCACAAATACTCACAAAAGCACCTTTGTCCCTTGCATAAAAATCCGTTCCTTAGAAGATAATAAACACAGCATTCATACTGGTTTTAATCACTATTGCCTGGTTCCTAATAGAAAGGAGCAACAGATTATACTCGATGGATTTGAGCACATTTTAGAACTTTAAGATATTTGGAAAACCGATGTCCACACAGTCACTGGCAAAGTCTCTGGCATTGTGAGCTGCAGTGGAGACAGGAGAGAGAGAGAAGCCCTGTCCACATCTAGTAGGAAATGTCTCTCCACAACTCTTACTTGCAAACTCATTTTGTAAATAAAACTGACTCAAGGGTATATTGTAATGAAAATATCATTAAGAATGATAACAGCAGACAAAAACCATCATATGCATATTATAAAGATTTTTAGGGGTAGAGGGAGCTCATGGTTTGTTGTTTTATTTTTTCTTTTTTTCCCCCACAATTTCCTGATTTCTCAGTGACCATGTGAAATGACTAGTTTTGTATTTCCATGCAAAGGATTGCAAAAGTTACAGTATGCAGAATTCATCACTGAAAAACATGCCAACAACAGAAACCTTGTTACTTTAGCAATATATTGTGAACAAGCAAACATTAGGATAAACAGAAATGGAATGATGCCAGGAAATTTGAGAAAATTCAAAGCAAAACAGACTAAATGTGTGCATATTTCCTGATGACGGTTTGTTTGCTACATGTACAAAAGAAGAACAAGCTTCCGATGCAATTTAGAACCACAAAACTTCTTTCTCCACTCAGAATTTTTAGGGTGTGGTTTATTACTATGATGTTCTCTTTGGTCATATTATACATAAGCTAAAATCTCCACACAAAGCAATGAAGCACAGCATAACCAGAACAAGAACAAAATGTTGAACTGCGTTATAGATTTTTCATAATATGTACTGACCCTCTTCCAATTTTTATTTTAAGAAAGCAGACACTTAAAATTAATCCTTGTTTTTTCAATCACCTCCATGAGAGTTACAGGAATAAAAATCATTGGCATTCATGCACTTGATAAAGGTCCTATTAATGAATTTCATGTCAAAATTCTATTTGTTCTAACAATAATGGGCTTGGTTTTCATTTGTAGACATCACGGGATCTGGCATGCTTCCTTCAGTTTGAGAACGTGAATGTGTATTATGGTTATCAACACAAAGTGAAATACAAGGCACCTACAGATCACTGCTTTGTCTTAAAGGTAATGTACAAAAAAAAAAGTTCTGCAAATGTCACACAAATATCTGTATTTTCTTTTATATGCAAAGATGTTTAAGTTTGAATCTCCAAGGATTCTGATAAGATAGACTAACTTCTGCAAAATCATGTGTAATATCTTCTTTGCTTCATTGTTATCAACAACATACATTTAGAACCTAATTTTATTACTGATAGTCCTGTGATACGTGTCTACACTGCATCCTAAAGTTGTCTTCAAAACAGGGTTGAATATGCTGACTGTTCAGGTGACTGGACATGTTTGGGCAGTTGACACCCATGGCAGATGTACGATGAGAAGTCTGGCAGTCCCTAATTTTGATGTTATGAGCACTACGGATTGTACACTAAAAAGCACATCTGCTTTTTTTGTGGTGCACTCATACCTGTTGAGGGGTTTGTTGAACTGAGATGCAAAATTTTGCAGGAATAGGCATCTCATTTGTCCTATTTTACTGCACTGCTGTTTCTGGCAGCAAGACAAAATACATGGCTCATCCACTCATGAAAACCAATGCTTGTTCTTGAATAAGTATCTCATTGCTGCCTCTCCAGGTAATAGCATTTCAGATAGGCTGGGGATTCTGCATTCCTCTCAGGAAAGGAAAAGCCCATGCTTTTCACCTAGTTCAGACAGCAGACATGAAGCTTTGAAGCTGCAGTAATTTGGCCTTGCTTGCTATTTGTCGTATCACTGAGTACAAGACAGAAGATAATCTTGTTGCTGCTTTCCTTTTTATAGGTGTGCAGTGCAAACAAAGTATCAGAAAACAGTATCTTGCCATCTCAGAAAAAAAAAAGTACAGGAAAAATCACAGCAGACCACTCACAGTACCACATTTCTGGCTCTAGCTGCACACTTAAAGCACTTTTTTATTCCGTTCCAGAGTATATGCTAGCCTAATTTACATATGGCCAAGCAGAAATGGTTTATAGACACAGATTTATTTTCTGAAACAGATTTATCTAATTAACACAGATGAATAGTTTTAATACTATAGTCCTTCAAAAAACACTCTACAAGAAACACAGATGAGCTTTTAGAAGTTAACAGGTAAGCATTGCTTCTGGGAAGTACAACATCTAATGAAAAAAAAAAGGAAAAAGGGAGCCGATGTAAAAAATAAGGGGAAATTGATTTTCTAAACAGATGACTGGTCTAAGAACTGACTGGTTTAATAACAGTTATGCATACTCTGTTCAGATGAAAATAAAAGCATGATTTTTGAATGTATGTAGCAATGTGTTTAACTGTTCACAATAGTTAGGTAAACTTTCTGGACTTTCTGCCATCTTTTCTGAAAAGAGTTTTGCTATTTACACTAGCAAAATGTCACACCTCAACTGAAATTCTTGCTTTATTTCATGTGTGATTTTAGTGCTCTGCCTTCAGTGTGAAATGGGAAGAATGAGATCAAAAGCTCACACAGGAAAGCTTTATGTATAATAGGTTTATACATGTATGAAACCTACTTAGCAAATCATGTTTGCTCTGATGCTTCTAAAATGTGTTTGCAGTGCACTAGAAAAAACATTGTGTCAGTAATTATTTCTGAACAATGTAACTTAGTGATTAATAGATTATGTTACAGTGCTTGTTTTTCATTATAATTGTTACCAATCATCATTTGGTAGATTCTTTACCCGCTCAGTTTCAGACTTGGCTTTTTTTAATGGCTGACTTGCAGTGGCTGGAGTTGGTCAGGAGGTACAGGCATATACTGATATCTTCATATCTTCTGTTGTTTCAGAAGTGAAAGTCTCCCACTTGGGGTGGCTTTCTGAGGGCAGTGGAGTGTTTAATATTTATTATTATTTCTGTACATTAATTTGAATTCTGTATATAAATAGAGTATTAATTCTACTTTTTAAAGCCATGCTGCTGAAATAAGTTCTCACGTATCCTTGTCTTACCTTTAGAGGTTGGAGCTGAGGATGTAATACATCTTGAGATCTGTGGGCTGAGGGAAAGAGCAAAGTTAAATGTCAGTCTCTCTGATTGGATCCTTGGTGACACAGAAGTGTGTGGACGGTAACACTGAGCCATTTATCACACTTAGTCACATTTTTGTCCTGTCTGGTTTGATCTGCAAATCTCCCAGAAGAAAATACCTGTCTTGCTGGGAGACACTTGTCCTGACATGCCAAAGGAAAACAAACCATCATTCTTGAGATATTTCTCATCCTGCCATATTTTGAGAATGAAGTCCTCAAGAAGAAATAACAGTACCCTGACAGACAGGTGCAGTGAGCAAAAGGCAATGAATGTAATGAGTAAACATTTGTTTTTATTACACAGGAAGCCTAGTAATTTGAAGGAATTTGGATGCCCAGTTCAGCTGGAAATTTCTCCATGGCTAAGACTCCTGTGTCTTCACAGCTCTTCCATTCCCCTATGTGTGCCTTGCCACAGAGGGCAGAATAAAATTAACTGTCTTACAACAAATGGGGCAAGGTAATTAAAGGAGTAGCAGCCACAGCCCATGCTAGCTGTTCACTTAGGTGGTTGTAAAGCAAAGGAAATATTTGGGGAAAAAAGGTTTGTCTGGAAGCCCTTATTAGCTCCAGCGAGCTGTGATGCCACTTGAGAAGTTTTTGAATAGCATGCCACTACACTATTTAAAGAGTTGTTTCTTCCTGAGGACCCTCTTAGGAGCTGCTATGTCAAAACAGTGAGCAGTGATCACCAAGTTACTTTCTCTGCTGTTTCTAACATAACAAAAGAACCTGCCCAGCTCAGAGGCAAGAGGCCAGCTTATGCTTTATAGTACAGGAGAAATGAAAGGATGTAGCAGTTTCAGCAGTACCTTGCTTCTGTGGTAGGAAAAATTCTAGATGGAAAGTCCTGGTGAATTCACAGCTATATTTTCCCAGCTTTGAGAACTGAGTTGAAAAAATACCATATTCATTTCTCAGTGGTTAAGCTGTTGGTGTCCTTACTTCAAGAACAGGGACATGCCCTTTGTTCATTCAAATGGCAGCAAATGACCAGTTATGTAGGCTTATTTGGAGATGAGTGTGGCTTAACACTTGAAGGAAGTGTTCTTTCTTTTCCTCCAGTCTCCATTGTATGATGAGCCTTCTAAACAAATAATGTATATGTATATGTAATATTTGATCCTACTTTGAAGGTCTTTTCTCACATTAGCAGAGAGAAAAGAGGAACATTTCCTTTTGCCTCCCCCCAGTCTTGGTCATCTTTGCAGTGTGCCTTTATGGAGGGAAGAGCACTCAGGAAAAAAATTAAGAAGGAGGAGAACATTCCTGCCATTTTTACATCTATGTTCCAGGCATTACCCAGAATGTAAAGAGAATGTAAACACTGTAACTAACATGAACCACAATCCTGGTGACCTGGTTTTAGCCAGAACAAGATTTTTCAGGTTGTCTGACACAGCGCTGAATAATATGGGTCTTGCCTCAAAGTCTTCATGACATTTCTTCGAATGTTGCTGCACTTTGATCTCTCTGAAGGGAATGTAGCCTTTTTCTCCAGTTTCTTCTCCTCAGCTACAGTCAGGTGTGGGGCTTGCAGAGACAGTGAGCTTTCGGTCATAGAGCCTGTCCTAGCAAATGTGCATCCAGAGCTGGCAGCTCCCCCTGTCCTGTTTCTTGTATAATCTAGGTGTTCCATTTCAACTTCAGTGATCATACCTGGGTTGTGTAGCTAATGCTGGCTTGGGTGCTGGTATTAGTGTAGCAACAAGGGCATGCACATCATGAGCAGGTTTCTTTGATACTTAGCCTGAAGCTGTGGTGGGTTTTGCAGCCTGGGATATTGGAGCTGCACCTAAACTAGCTCAAATATAAGTATTCCTATCTGCAGATCCATGCTGTAGGATATTCCTCTTACAGCTAGAGAGGGACAATGTGTTGTGAGTGCTCCTTGTGTATCATTTGTTCCCATTATGTCAGCACACCACTGTATATACTGTACCTCAGGGCAAAAATGGGGTGTGCTTTGCTTATTTGTTAATAAACAAGACACTGAGGAGATAACGGGCAAAAGGGAGGGGTGCCAGAAACAATTAACCATCACAGTGTTTACTAGCAAAACAGGGAATATTTTGCTGAGCTTATTCAGAAGTTTCCTTTCAGGATGATTCAGGGGACAACTGCAGTAACAGAACAAAGCAGCTACTTCCTCATCTCAGGCAGCAGAAAGCCCAGCTGTGACCAGCCAGACAGAGCACAGCTGGCTGGTTGGTGGCTGAGAGCAGGGTCACCTTTAGCTGTGCCTGTGCAGCAGACCAGGACCGATGTGGCTGCGTCCTGAGCACAGGACTGCAGCCTGGCACAGAGCCTGTGATGTTGGCTTTCAGGAATCCTCAGGCTTTGGGGCAACTAAAAGCTTGAAGAACTGTGTCTTATTTCTCAGTGGCTATTTGGTCTGTGCTGAGCTTTAACCTTCTTAAATGCACTTGTTCTATACCACTGCTAAGCAAACCTTTGTCCCTCAAAGGAAGTCCCACATTTCAAAACCCAGAAACAACACAAAGAACTGTCAAAATATTAAAAACAGAGCCTCTTGAGTATAAGAAGTACTTTTTGGACATCTGCTTCTATAAATATGCAGATTCTTCCTATTTTGTACTCAACTTAAGTCTAATGCTTTCATAAATTTAAAGATCCCATCCTTCTCTTTAACATCAGATAAAGTGAGTCTTTTCCTAATAGAGATCTCCATATGCAGAGAAGAGGAAAGGAAAGGTCAGCCAAGTTTGCAAAAAGACCCTCACTGAAACTTGCATCTCTCAAGTTCAGATTTGTCATTCTGTTCCCAGCAGAGTAGGCAGGAGAGGGTCACAGCACAGCTCTCCCTGCCACCCTGCACAGAGTGCTGGCCACTCCTGGGAGAGCAGTGCTGAGGGAACAAAATTCTCTCTCCTTTCTGGTAAAAATAGATTCACACACCGCACACAGCAAGTAGGACTGGTTTGGTTCCTCAGAGCCACCTTTGCATTTACAAATGTGTTGTTTTATATCCAGATTCTCAGCAAATTTTCTCATTCACCATGTACTATGTTATATGGGAAATGCTGTGGAAGTAAACGAGACCTTTAATGATTTATTTCATATTCTGAAACAGAAAGTCCACAAGAATAACGAATTTTAGCATGAAGGAAGGAATTTGTCCATCATGCTAGCAATAGCATCTATTGCACTGAGCAGAAATTGTGAACCTAATGTTTATTTTGGGGATTGTCTCTGTGTGTGCATGCGCACGCATGCTCGTCCAGGAGCTGATTTTGTCACACCATGTTGCAAAATCTTTCAAAGCAGACAAATAGCAAGGTAATCTATATGCAAATTTGCTGGTTTAGTCAGTCTGATGTGCCTGTGACAAAGAGTAGATTTAATTATAGTTTATTGGTGCTGGTTATGCTTGAGTAATCTGGAGGTAATGGTGCATAGTGCAGAATTAATCTAGGATGAAAAAAATTGGTTTCCTGGGGATAAACTGAGACAAAGGCAAATCATCCCCTATTTCTACAGCTGGATACATTTTCCTGTGCAATCAAAACAGTTAAGTTTTCCTGGCATCATTTGGTACCATGATTTAAACCACAAAATTCTAATGATCCAAAGAATTTTGGAAATAAATTTTCAAAAAGAATAGTTTGTTTTCAATAGCGGCATCATTCTAGCAGGTAATTTGGTATTTAGCTTCTCCTGATTCCCTCCTTCCTCACACCCCATGTGGTCCATGCAAGCTGAGTCAGGTACGTAATGTATTCAACACAAAGAGTTAAAAAGGTAGAAAGAGAATTAGCAGTGTTTGAGATAGAAAACACTGTGAATAACAACTATGTAGAACAAATGACTAGTGCAGGAAACAAAGATAGAAAGTAGGAGATTTTTTTTAATGTGAAAGATTTGGAAATTGTGTTAGTATGAGTGCTTCAGATAAGTGTTTCAGAGTAAATTCACTGCTAGATTGACTGAGAAAGCAGAATTAGAAATGCTTTTTATTGCAGAACACTTTCAGGTATATGGGATTACAGTCACGTACATGCACGGTTTTGCTAGAATAATGTATAAACAGCATTTTAAATAGGGGGAATAAGGACAGAGAATGGACAAGGAGAAATTGAATATGATAGCTTTGGAAAATATTACTTTCTGTATAAAGCAGACCTCTTTGGTTAGAATGGCTATTATATATATTAATATATTAATGACCTAAAAATTTTGCCTCAGGTCATTAGAGAAATGTAGGTCAAAAGAATAATTTCCTTCTAATAGGTCAATTATTCTTTTATACACATAGAGTTCACACATCTTCAGAAGATCAGTTAAGTGTGATCATCTTCATGCAAGGGGTGCACAGCATCCGAATTTTGACCATGATGAACAGTAGATTGCAAACCTGAATAATTTCACTGTGACTTTTGAAAGGTACTGACTACCAATTCTGCTTTCAGCCATGGGAACCAGGAGAGTCTCAGCTTTTCAGAGAAGCTAGTTCAACACAGCACAAGTTCATTGGTAGTAGTTAAGGTATCCAAAATCATTGAACATTTTGTGAAAATTGGGCCAAAAGCCAAAGCTTGTGATCCAAAGTTAGTCACTTTTTATGCTTCAGGCTATTGTTTCTGCCTCAGAGACTGAGCAATGATCCATATATTTTGGGGCAAGGAATGCAATGAGATGCCTGAATAACTTCAGTTTACTTTTCATCATCAGTGTTGGAAGAAGGCAACGCAAAAGAACATTTTATTGGGATAATCTCCAATTTCATGCACACATGGCCTTCAGTCATTTGTTTTGGCAGACACCATAGAAACCACATCATTCAGTTCCCATTTCTTGAGGTTTTCAATGTGTTTTATCTTTTTTTCCTTAGGCAGAGTTTACTTTATAGCTGAAAATGTTATCTATGGACAAATATTTTTAAAAATCTCTCCAGAAAACAAACTCTGTATATTCAAGTGCTTCTGCTTTTTTTATCTCTAGACATTTGATACTTACACAGGAGACAGTGGGATAGGGAAGAATACTAGGTTCTGTTCCAAGCCTTCTCAGTGCTTTTTTGGGTGTAACACAGCACATCCTTTTGCAGGCTGATGTTCAAGATGCTCAGATCTTAATACCTGCAAAATCGGCTCAATGATGCGACTAATTCATCATGATTAAGAGTTTTGACTTTGATAGATGAAAGTTCACAGTAGTCCACATTATTTCAAAGCAGTATTCAATTTTTTTAATGTGAGAAAAATTCTGGAGAACCTTTCTACTTGCATATTTCCACTTTTCTTTTAAACTATGACTTCTAGAGTTGTTGCTTTTTAAGCAGTTGTCTTTCATAATTAATTTTGTTGCTGCATATTTCCGAGGCAAAGGTGCTCTCTGCCCTTTCCAGAGAAGATATTTTCACTTTGCTGTCAGATGATTTTAATGATCTTTTCAGGACGCGGTATGCACCCCATAACAAAATAATTTATCTGTGTCTATGTGTGAGATGTGGCATACTGAGGTTAGTGTTACTTTGCCTTAAAGTACAGTATTTCTCACATGGCTGTCGTGATTGATGTTGTTGACCTCTGTTAGTCTCACAGAGAAGTTATTACAGAGACTCTGAATCTAGTTTAGTAAAAACAGACTTGCACAGTGACTACAGCTGCCTATGTCTGTGTGCTAGACTAAACACTCTCCTGAGACACCAGAGCTGTGAAAGGAAGAAATTGGTCCACACAGAATCATAGAATCGTTTGGGGATCTTCATACCAAGTCAGCATTTCCAGGCACTTCAAGCTGCCTAGGTTCTTCTTCAAATTGCTTATTCTGAGTCACCATTTTTATGCACCGTGTAGTAGATTTTATGTGAAGTTTTAAGTAGAAAATTGAGCATACAAAGGTCAACTTCTAGAGCCAAAGCTTCTGCCATTTGTACTGCCAAAGCAATTCCACTGTGATACAGTTCCTCCAAGTGAGCAAATGGTGGGGTGGGTGGGCTGTGACAATTCTTGGCTGAAACATTTTACCTTCCTACCTATAGTAGCATGCTTCATGCATCTAAAAACCACAGGAAGCTAAAAGTCTCCATCTGAGCCAGTTGCTAATAATACTGTGTGGGTATAAACCTTCAGGGCTGAGCTTGGTGCTGCTGGTGTTTGTTCCTGTGGTCTGGCCTTGCAGACAGCAGCTGTGGGCAGCATCTGTACTGGCAGCCTGGAACAGTCTTCCTTAGGCCTGATCCAAAGCCCTTGGGAGGTGAGGGGGGTATTTCCAGCTGACCTCAGTGGGCTGTGTATTCTTCATGTGTCATCCATAAAGTTACATGTAAAAAGAGCTGGTGGAGCTGCTGCTTCTTGGAAAATGAGAGACAATGCAGTTCTCAGCTGTAACAAAGAGATTATACAGGGTGCCTGCATGGCTCTGAGGTGTCTGACCTTCCTTCTCAGAGCTGGGGGTTCAGCAGCCTGCTAGTTTGGTCCCTAACTGAAAGTATATATCTGTGACTGTGCACTTAATCATGGCTGCTGATTGCAGTAATTTAATCAAGGAACTGATTGGGGCAATTTGGAGTAGATCCCACTGGTGAATATCAGTAGTTAAGATGGATTGCCCAGTGGAGACAATAGCCAGCAAAAGATAGGGTAAAGGGTAGCCAGTGGGTAACTCACATGTTATCCAGCAAGGGACACTGTCTCCTTGTTCACTGACAGCTCCTCCTCAGCTTCTCAGGATTGTGAGACCCCCACAGTCTGAAAATATTCACAGGGTAAGGAGTGAGGTGAGGAAACTTGCTGATGATATTACGTTATTCAGCTCATTGAAGAAAGGGCAGACTGAAGAATTCTGGAAGGCCATTGTGAGGCTGAGATTCAGTGCTCAGTAGTTGTCAGACATATAAATCAAGCATTAAGGATGATTAGGAAAGACATAGATGATAAAACAGTAAATGCTGCCTTATCATGGCACAAGTTCATGGTTTCTGTTCACCTATGCAGTTCTGGTCCTCTTGTGTCAAAGAGAATATATAATAAACTTGCAAAAGTAGCAAGCAGGAGCAACAAGGATAAGCAAAGGTAAGGAATTACTTTGACTTGAAGAATTACTGAACAGAATGGAAGCTCCTAGGCTGAAAAGGAGAGACAGCTTGCCACAATTATGATGTGGATCTCTAGGCTCTGGGGTGGCGTGGGGTGAGGCATTCAGTCTCTTCCAAAACAAGAATGTTACACAAAGCTAGGGGCAGTTGGGATCAGAGAAGGAGGTGCTTCTTTATAGAGTGTGTGACAAACTTGCAAAAATTGTTGCTAAAAGGTGTTGTGTATGCCAGAACTCTCTTTGTGTTCAATAAAAAACTGAAGAAGTACCTGGAAGACAACTTATTTACAGGGAAACCCTGTGAGTCTCCGAAAATCACTGAAAATCTTTGTAGACTGACAGCATATAGAGAAGGAAGTACCTTACATGCTTATCTTGTACTTTTTCTTCCCCCATTTCTGGCCATTCTCAGAAGTCCAGACACTGGATTTGGGGACCTTTGATCTGACACAGTATAGATGTTCTTTTGAAACTGATATTTCCATAGGCTGCCCCAGAGGAGAGGTCTGCAGCAGCCTCTCTAGGGCACCCCAGAAGCAGAGCCCAGTGGCAGGGCTGTATGTGCAGCACCATTACCTAACTTGCTCTATGCCTTGTTATGCTGTGTGAACATTATTCCAGATGTTTGTATGAAACATTTGTTAAATTATGGAAGTCTTCTATTTTTTGTGTAATAAAAACACTCACTGGTAGGTATGATGTTTTAAAAATCGGGGAGGGGGTGGGTAGGTAGATGCAATGGACTTCTTGCCATGAAAAAGGGGAAGGAAAAGCTCCTTTCTTCCTTTTTGAAAGGTTTGCCTGCCACCTGCTGGGTTCAGTAGGACCTTACACACTGGAGCAAAATTGCTACTTGCTGGTGTAAGTGCTTTAACAACTGAATTTACCGAGGGTTGCAGTGTCTTTATTTGCACCTTCTGGTCCTTTTGTTTCCATTGCTGACAATGTAACCCAGGTATATGGGATGTACTCTTGTCACACAAAAAAGCATCTGCTTACAGTTCCCTTTTAAAGGTACCATTCAGGCTGAATTCTCTACTAATTTTCACTGTGTTTGATCAGCTAATGGAGAAATAGTGGAAGGAAATAAGGATTTTTGGGCATAGCAGAGCCGACTGTGAGCAGCATTCAGGCTCTCTGAGGCTGTGGGAGACAAGGACAGGCAGATGCTGGGAGCTGGAGCAGGTTGTTTGTCCAGGGATCTGGTTACTGCCTCCGTTTGATCAGTGGCAGAGGTGTATAAAAACAAGATACAGCCCTGCAGGCTGAGCTGTGTGGAGGGGTGATGTGTGGGTGTACCAGGTGGGTGAAAGCCCATGAGGTGGGCATGGCACCTGCTCTGCAGTTAAGGCACGTGGTGACAGTGAGCTGGCACCTCTGGGCTTGCAGGGTGAGCTGCTCTCAACCTGGGAATGCCCAAGAGCAAGGCAATGGAAAAAGGTAGCCACGGGCACTTCCAGGGGTGGAAGCAGACTCGGCATGTTCATTGTCCAGGGGAGATGGCCAGCTGTGTGTTTGCAGAAAAATGGCCAAGACTATGTCCTGTTTGAGCAGGTGAGTGCAAACATGCAGGGCGGGGACTTGTAACATGGTTACCTGCAGCACTGCCTAGGGATGCATCTGTACTATGAAACCTCTTGTTTTTTCTTCCTCACAGTTACCTCCATGGTATGTTCCCTCTCACTCCATGATTTGATGATACAGGGCTTTGGCAGCAAGAGTGGTTTGTGCAGTCCCATCCTCTCATCCATCCCTTGCTACTCATTCTCTCCCCAAGCCACCATGTCCCTTATTCCCTCACGGTATCTGAGGTCATGCTGTGGACTACTGGGCTTTAAAACATATAAACCAAAACTACAGCATGATGAGGGGGGTTATATTTAACCCAGATCAGTTCCCGTTTGGGTTTTTTTTTAAATCAGAATGTGGCTTCCTGAGCAGCTGGGGCAGCACAAGCAAGGGAAGCCTGGTGTGTGCAATGCTGAGTGAGGAGCAAGGGACACGTGGCTGAGGAGCAAGTTGCTGTATTTGGCTCTGCTTTTGAGCCCTTGGGTCGCCCAGCTGTGGGCAGGTTTGGCCTCTGCAGCAGGATGTCCCACCTACCAGCAGATATTTGTGAGGAGGTGGCACCTACATGAGGCAGAGGCTGGCAGCACTCGCTGCTGGGAGGGACCTTGCTGAGTTCCCCACCTGCAGCATTGCTCTGCTTCAGGGCCTTGGTGACACCCACAAACCCAGTGTCCTTGCTAGGTGGAGGTGTGCTTTGAATTTTTAACTGCACAGGCTGAAAGGAGAGTGACTCCTTGGAGCATATATAGCAGTCACAATATTTCACTAACTGTGCATTTACAATTTTTAAGACTATAGATAGAAATGAACATAAATAAGGGATAACAAAGCGTTTTTCCTTTGGGTCCATTCTTTCCTTTGCATATCAAGAGATGGCAGTATGTTATTCCATGCAAGTTACTAAAGACTTCCATCCTTCTCTGCTTTAGCAAGGAAACCCAATTCCTCCAGAGTCTAAGAGAGAATGTTCCATCCTAGGCAAGTAGGAAGTCTGGCATTTTGATGGTTTTGAGTTGCAAATATATGTCAACACATACCCTTACTACCTTGATCAGCAAAGGAAAGAGGTCCTAAATTTTGTCCAAAACGGAAAAAAAAAGTTTTAAAATTGTAGAGTTTTCTGGTACAAACAGATGAAAAATAATACTTCTGATGGTGCTGGATTTTGAATGATCCTCTGTCTAGAACATATCACAGTTTTATATAAAACTTTTGCAAAAACAGCAGGAGTAAAGCAGAATAAGAATATGTAAGAAAAAAGCTACAATTGAGCCCAAAGAAAAACAGTTAGGAGGAAAAATCTGTTTCAGCTGTATGTTTATACTTAAATTAAACATACTATTTGAAAAATAATTATATTCAGCGTTGAGTCTGGGTGCCTCATGTATGGCAAACCACAAAGTGAGAAACAGACTTCTTCTAGTGTTTGTAATTGAGTGTTGGACCTTGAACCAGAGCAATTGTAGATTTCATTGAACTCTAGATCACTGTTACATTTCTGAAACCGTTGAATTCATATTACAATGAATTTAAGTAATTTCAAGCAAAATCTGCCAGTGGCAACTCATCTATTGTTCATAATACCCGTATTTTTTATATTTTCTTATACTCTGTTTTTGCTGCCTTTTTTTTCAAATCATCTTAATGATGTGTTTTCACAGGGTGATTGTGTGGTGCCTTCAGACTTTTGAAGAGTGATTTAATTTCTGTGTTTGTCTAATTTTATAAATTAATATCTTTCAGCATCCCCAGATTCAAAAGGAATCACATTATATCAAGTATTTGTGCTGTGATGATAAAGCAACCCTGCATCAGTGGGTAACAGGAATAAGAATTGCCAAGGTGAGATTAAAAGTAAATTTACTTTGTTTGCTGTAAAATCAAGTCTTTCTGAGGTTACTGACTGTCATCATCCCAACTGGAAATGCTATGATAAGAATGAGCATTCATGCTAATTTTGCCATAGAAACAAAGCTCAGAAGTGCATGATGAGGATGGATTTGCTCATGGAATGTCCCTGTACTTTAGCTATCAGTATGTTTTCCTTATTAACACAGGAGTGAGTTCAGTAGCTATAAAACTTAGGTACTCATAAAACTTACTGCACAGTTATCTGGCTCAATAATAATATGCTGTGGCTAAAGTGCAAACTCTGGTCAGTCCAGTTGTGACATTTTTCAGACATTCCTACCCAATTTGTCTGCCTCACTCTGTACAAAAAGATCCTAATTGACAGCTCATTATTCTTTGTGCAAAACATTAAGGTAGATGGATTTATACATAGTCTTGGTATTGGCTGTATTTTCCCATACAGACCTATTCCTCTTACCTGTTAGTTTGGGCTTTTTCCTGGCAGTTCTGCTGCAGGGTAGCATATAACAAAGGTGTGGGGTGAACATAAAATTATGTTCTATCTTACACTCTTACAGCTATTTGCTCTAGAGCCTGGGAGTTGGTGTCTCAAGTCTCCAGTTCGAAACTGTAATACTTGGAAAAAGATACTGGGAACAGTTGATTTTAAATCCAGGTTTCAAGAAGTTTAGGAACGTGAAATGTAACAATGATATCATTATCATATCAGTAGGACTGTGTTTGGTCATGGGGATTCATGTTTTATTGTGCTTTCCACCTTGCCCTACACAGAAAGGAGCACACTACTGCTAGAAAGACACTTTCTGACAAAACCAAATACGAAGAAACAGGGTCAGAAAAGTTGCCCAACAGCAAAATGAATCCTTGACCTATATCAAGCCTATGTCAAGCTCATGTTATTGTTTGATTCTTTTGCAGTATGGCAAGACACTCTATGACAATTACAAATGTGCAGTGAAGAAAGCTGGCTTGTCCTCTCGGTGGGCAAATCAAAAAGCGGTGGAACCAGCTGCCCCTGCAGGATCCTCAGTAGCAGGTACTGACACTGTCACAGAAGCTGAGTCACATTTATTGCCCCTTCTATTATCATCAGTGTTGCATACAGTCTTTGTTCAGAAAACCGTCCCATGGATTCAGCGAGATGTCTTTATAGACAGGCCAGTGCAGCAGCAAAGCTCTCACTTACAGTTAGAACTTGGAGAATACAAAGACAGCTCACTGAAGATCAGTTTAAATCCACATAACTTAAAAAGGCATTTTTCTGTTGGTGTCTGAATCCTTTATTCTCCACCTGCATTTTGCAGGCTGATAGTCCATGTCTTGAAACTTTCTGTTTGCCCACCTCTACACTGGCTGTATTGGAATTTTTCTTCCATTTAGTAAAAGGGGTGAGTGGGATATTCTGAGACTGATTATTATAGAAAGATTATTACAGGGTGAGGTGCTCTCTGTCCTAGCCTTTCACTCATTTGCATGGTGACAATGTGAGTGTTGGGACACAAGAGTAAGAAAGGATTACATTATTTTCTAACCTTACTTTTCCAGTAGCTTCATCATACTGCTGTTACAGTATGTTATCTAATCATGATACCAGTACAACAGTGCATGATACTAGCTGTAACTTGCATGACTATTTTTACTTTACATGCTTAAAATAATATGCTTTATTAGGAAAGGCATGCTGGCCAAGTACTTACTGTCATGAGGCAGGTGAAATCACTGTTGCCAGTTAATATTCTGACTTCTCATGTAGACAACTCAAATACCTTTCTAGGGCTTTTTTGAATATGTGGGAGATAGAGGGTGGTCCTCCTACTATTCCTTGGAGTCAAGTCATTAATAAATAATACCTATCTGGCCTGGCGAGACCCAGACAACAATAACAGACTGTTCTGAGATCAGGGAGGTTTCTGATGGGGGAAGGTGTTTTTAAGGGTTTGTTTTACTTCTCATTATCCTGCTCTGATTTTGTTAGCAATGAATTCACTTTAAATCTCTTAAATTGTGCTTGTTTTGCCTTTAATGGTATTTGGTGAGTGGTCTCTCCTGGTCCTTATCTCAATCTGTGAACTGCTTGTAAAATTTTCTCTCCTCTGTCCAACTGCAGAGAGGAGTGAGTGAGCAGCTTTTGGGGGTGCCTGGCATCCAGCCAGCATCAACCCTTGACAAGAGGAAGTCTGTTTGAGTGAGGGTGGATTTGACAGTTGTGGAACATTTGTGTTTGGGTGCTGACAGCAGTAGAGAGGTGGCTGGCCAGGGGGGCTCCATGCTTGTTCTGCCATCTATCCTGGATGTGGGCAGGACTGAGGCCTTAAAAAGGCTGGATATACATCTGTGTGACTTCAGCTCCTGACTAGAATGCAGGAACACTGCATGTGTTCTGTAGAATATACTGCTGTGTATAACTTTAACTAATGGATTGAATTAAATGGTTAAGTAGATGGAAAGGTTTTAGTCATGTGTACTGTCTCTATGGAAATACTTCCAAAGGATCATTAGTGTTGTAATCGAGGCAAGTCACTGTGATTCTGGGGATCTTATATTTACTGTAACTGCCCTATATGAAACCTGGGGCCTGACTGTGCTAGTAGAACTGCCTGTGAGCAGATGTTGGTTTGTGTTTTGGAAATGGAACAAAGTACATTCACTTCTGTTTGCAGATGGCTTCACAGCCCTTTGTATTGGCTGACTTCACTACAGGCTAAAATCTCCTGTAGAAAACTACAGTCCTGTGTGAACTGGGCAGTTAAGAAAGTACTGTGTGTACTGTCTTAACTTCAGTGGCAGCCAAGGAAGGCAGGTGAAACTTTGGTTCTCACTTACCATGTAGCCACTATTCCCTGCACACACTGCTGTAACCAGCATTGGTGTGTTCACATATACCCCAACTGTGTAGTTTGTGCCTCTGAAGCATCCCAGGTCAGTCAAAATACGTTGTTGCCCTCTCTGCCTTACTGTGTGCTTTTGAACACAAAAAAAATCAGTGTATGTAGTGGTCCTGCACAATTATCATGTTTGAAAGTTGGAAGATGTCGCTTTACACAGCTGTTCCTTATCACTAGAAGGATAAATATTATGCATTTGGGTATCTATATTTTGCATTATTTGGACTACTTTTTTTTTCCTTAAAACAAATGCTAGTTCACTATAAAATTTTGAAGATATTAACTTGTAAATACTATAACATTTAAATTGAAAATAAATCTTGATAAGAGAATGGACTTACATGGGCTCACATACTCTATTGTCAGGGAATCCATTAGCTGGCTGGCAGGAGATGATGTATCAAGTGTTGCTTTCAAGTCTTGCATAGTTTATGACATCTATTAACAGAAGAAGAAACAGATTACTGTGTCCCAGCCTTCTGTTACATAATTTTTGCTAAGTAGAACACCATACCTTGCACTATAGAGTGGATCTCTCTGCTCTCCTTCATTTAGTTAAATCTCAGACTGAGGGCAGCAAAATCTTTGAGCAGTGTGAAAACCAAACTCCTGCTCTGCTATGAACAGCAGACAAAAGGAGGTGAGATAGTAACTTGCTCCACTTTAGGGAGCATTACCCCTCCAGACTGCAGAACCCAGGGATTTACATCTCCTGCCACTGAGGAGGGAGAGCCACAAGATTGGTTTTATCTCTTTGTTGACTTCCATGTTAGTCCTTCAACAAACACAAGACTGTAGTTTGGATGATCCAAATGGGTAAAAATATTCTATTTCTTACCATATTCCTGGTGCCTCTTTGCTGATCCCTAAAGTACCCATTAAGATTAAAGCCATTGTTGTGCTTAGTCTACACTGTAGACAGCTAAGGGTTCACTAACGTCTGAGAAGTACAAGGGGAACTTTACTGGATCTCAGAACTGTAAATTATAATAGAGCTGAGGCAGTCATTAAGGTTTGCAAATCTAGGTCTCTAGGCACCAAACACTGTCTACTACTTTGACACATACAGCTTTCAAAAATGCTACACTAAACTGCAGTGTATTTAATCCTCATCAGACTACACAGGGGCAGGTGATTTTTCATAATTAAAGCTGTAAATATCTTCTTTGGTCTCACATTCACTTACTCCATTTGACAGCACTGGGTTATTTATGCATATCCCTTCCACAAGCAGAAATGATGGGCAGATGTTTTGCAGAGCTTTAACTCAGCCAGCTTCCAGATCCACACTAATCTGAGAACTCAGTGAAGTTCAGAAATCTTTGTGATTCCAAATGTGGCAGATATTTCAGAGCTGGGGAGATGTTTTAGCTCATTAAAGAAAGTGAGTGGATCAATCCCTCTGTAGGATTTCAGACCTTCACTCCCATGACTGATTGATGTGAAACTATGGTGCTTTTAGTCTTTAGCCTAAATTAAACAAACAAAAAAGCAATAAAAACTGGGAATGTAGTATTACTACAGCACACTGCAAACTTCAAAATGCTGTTATGAAACACAGATATTTTAATGTAAGGTACTTTGTTTATTTTCATAAAGTAATGAACTGACTATGAGAAGTCACACAATGAGCTTGAAGTAGAAAACAGATTTTGCTGAGTTAGATATAAAAACCCCGTATCCAAGTGTTTCCTTGTGGAAGTGGTAAAGAAATTTTATAGACCTTTTCTTACTTGGGTATTCCCTAATCTGGTTAATATCACAGAAACATAACACTCTCTTCCCTCTGGCTCTTCTTGTTGCAGGTACTGTTCAGTCAAATGGACAGATTCCCCAAAGTGTTCGTCGTTCCAGTGTAGAATTTCCAGACACTCAGAAGAAAGTGGATACATCTGAGGCACAAGTAAGCAGTTACTGCAGTTAATGTCATCTGTGAACGAGTTCTCAAAGTTTGTTTTCCTTCACCTCTGTCTTCCCCCTCGAAGTGCCAATGAGAAAGATCTGGCTCCTGGGAAAGGTGGCTGCCCCTCCTCGCCCTTGCCCACTGCAAACAGGGTGTGTGTGCTGTGCAGAACCAGGGCCTCTGATGGGAGGGGAGGGCACAGCCACCCACTGCTTCAGTTCTCCAGAACAAGCAGCCAGGAGTTCATGGGGCAGGAATAGGAGTGTGCCTGCTGGGATAGTCTCCAAGTGCTGCCAGAACCTTGGTGCCATGTTCTTTCTATGCCCAAAAAAAAGTCTTGCCTAAGAAACACAAGGCATACAGTAGTGTTTTCAGTAGGGAGCACTGCACAGCTGGACATGAGTGTGTAAGAAAGGACAAACTGATTAGAACTAAGGGAAAACATTACATGCTTTCCTTAGGCTCTAAATGCATTTCTTGGTTAAGCTCCAAATTTCATGTACTTGCACCCAATCTGGCTGTAAAAATATCAAAGGATACAGTAAGAGAACCTCAAGAACATCCTAGAGGAAAAAAAGTGTGCATTTGTGTGCAGTTCTTTATTCAGTCTCTCCATCATGCATGAAGTGCACAGGACGCATTCAATTAAATTTCTAGGATTTTCCTGTCACCAGCATTATGTGTTCTACACTTCTTGTTTCTGTCTTTGAGTTCTTCCTGTTTCTCTGAATCTCACTTCCTCTGGACCAGATCACAATCTGAGAACTCAGCCAGTGCTTCCCTCCTCCTGTGTCTGATTTACTTCCATGTTTGTAGGCAAGCAGTGAGGAAGAGGAGGCATACATGTTACAATTAGCTCATGCCAGAATTAATGCTGCTGACTGCAGGGATGCAGAGCACTTTTCTCTAGAAGCAGCAAACAAACAGGAGGAACTGGAGATCTCCATGCAGCCACTGGGCTTTGATCTCATTGCAGTTATGGACATGGTGGGATAGCCCCTGTGACTGCAATGCTGTCATGAAGGGCCACAGGCTGTTTAGGAGAGACAGACCAGGAAGGTGCAGGGGTGGAGTTACCCTCGATGTGGGGCAGCACTTGGAATGTACTGAGCTCTGCCTTGGTGAGGATAAAAGGGCAGGCTAGTAAGGGTGACACCATTGTGGGTGCTCCCTACAGGCCCCCTGAGCAGGGGGGAGTGGATGAGGCCTTCTACAGGCAGCTGGAAGCAGCCCCACAGCCACAGGCCTGGTTCTTGGGGGCTTTAACTACCCTGTTATCTTCTGGAGAAGCAGAACAGCAAAGCACAGGCAGTGCAGGAGGTTCCTGGAACGCATTGGTGACACCTTCCTGGATCCCACAGGGAATGCTGGGCTGCCCAACCGTACACTAACAAACAGGGAAGGCCTTGTTGGACATGTGATGGTTCAGCAGCCTTGGCTGCAGTGATCATGAGATTGTAGAGTTCAGTATTGAGGGAAGAGGTAGCAGGACAGAGAGCAAGATTTCAGACAGGAACTCCAGGAGAGATAACTGTAGCATCTTTAGGGATCTTCTTGAAAGAATCCCATGGGAGAAGGCTCTCAAGGGAAGAGGATTCCAAGAGAGGTGGGCAGTATTCAAGGATCATTTCTTCCAGGCTCAAGGACAATGCATCCCAAAGATACTTCTTTGATGTTAGTCTTACTAAGTGCAATTATTTGAAATTTTAAAAGCACTCATCTTCAGTGGACAGCATTCAAAGAAGCACTATGAATGCTGTTAACAGGGAGGTTTCCACTGTCAAACCTCTGCAGGTAGCTCCAGAAAGAAAACAAAACACTATTTTCATGTTTCAGGCAAAATGTACTCAACCTAATTTTCCTGTCTACTACACTCCTGTATTTTCACATCTTTTTATGTTCTTAGGCAGTGACATTAGTTTACACATTTGCTGACTGTGTCTGTCCTTTTACTTTTCTGTTTATTAAAGGATGAAACAAATAATGCCAGTGCACCTGGCCTGGCACAGCCATTGTTGAGGGTACACAAAGCCCAGACTAAGAGGACCTCACTGCAGCCTCCTCCTCCCCCTGAAAGGCGTTCATCTGCTATTTCTGCTTCACCAGTTCTGCCCTCCAAAGTGAAACGAGACAGTGGCATTTTCCTGACAGATCCAGAGAGCTTTCCAGCACCACCACCTACACTGAAGATTGATTTTCCTCCACCACCACCATCTGATTTCTGTGAACCACCTCCTGATTTTGTGCCCCCACCACCACCAGTGTCCAGCAGCAGTAATGGAGATGTGCCATTACCCCCTCCACCTCCACCTGTCTCCAGTAAGCCACCAGCACTTCCAGCCAAGAAACCTGTACCACTTCCTCCAAAAAGGCTGGAAAACGCAGGACAAGATGGAGAGCCACAGTCAGCAGGGCCACCTCTGGTTGCAGGGGGAGGCCAACAAGCAGATTTCATGTCTGACCTAATGAAAGCTCTTGAGAAGAAAAGGGGCAACAGCTCTTGAACTCTGGGAGTGGGTGGACTTTAAGACATAGCAGGTTTTGTGAGGCATCACAGGTCATGCTGGATCAGGCTTTTGCAGGAGGAATTCTCCTTCAGAGTCCCTCTTGGGGTCTCAAGAGGGTGGGGCACCCTTTGTCCCCCTCTTTGTCCCTGTAACCCACTCCTTTCCCCCTGCACCTCACCATCCCCTGCTCTTAACTCCCATTCCAGCACCAGCCAAGGTAAGAAGGAGCTGGAGAGTCCTGCTTCCCTCCACAAGGACAGGCAGTGATGGTGGAGCTGCACTCTGGAGCCTTTTCAGAAAGTGAAATGCATCTACTCTGGCTGCCTTTTTAGTAGAACTGGAGTTAAAAATACAATGTTCTCATGCAGATTTTAAGAGAGAAGGAAGATCCCTTTTCAGGATTGCCCTTAAAAGCCCTTTATCAGAAAACTCCCAACTGTGGGGGGTTTTCTTCCAATACAAAGATGCTTTTAAATACTTTTTTAGATAGTCTGTCTTAAAAATTAAAGCCTCAGCTACATTATTCTAAGATGCAAGTTAGGGCCAGGACCATTCCAGACAGTTTCACCCCAAATGTTATACACTCCTGTTTCTATATGCAACTCAGTCACACTTGTCAGCATTCACAGCTCCTGCTTTGAAATCTCATTTATTTGATTACCTTACACAAAGAAAAAAAATTATTTTTAAATCATCTGTGCTTCCATGGTAAGCAAGATTTTTTTTTCTGTTGGTTAACATTTCTCTTCAAACTGTACCTAGAAATGATCTGTCATGTGAAAGACTTTGGTGGGGTTTTTTTCATTTTTTCTCCCCATTTAATTCTCCACTGTTCATTTAGGAAGCATTCATTGTTAGCTCTTAAATAAAAATAGATTCTATTTTATATCTGTACAAAGTGTTACAAAGTTAATGAACAAAGTGTACAAAGTTAATGAACAGCCATTTTACTGGGAATCGTAATTAAAAATATTTTAAAGATTTTTTTACCTGTACCTTCTTTGTTTTTATTTATTCTGGTCTTTGCCTCTTCTCATGCACACTTGACTTTCTAATATATCATCAGCAGTATATCTCTGTATTTTGAATTATAAAAAAGCATAAAAAGCAAAGTGTGTGGTCTAAATAAATAATGGCATGAAAGCAGCTGACAGAGCAGGGGGTGAGCCTGCTCTGTTTGTCAGAATGGATTCCCAGATCCAGGAGTGGTGGTGGAACCAAGAGAATGACTGCTGGCACTGCCATGGTCTGTGTTTTGGGTCATCTCTGTTTGTGGCTTAAGGCTGCTTGTCAAAACTTGCATACCTGCATAACAGCTTAGCAGACATAAGAAAACTGTAACCATGTCTTCAGAAAGAACCTTGACCTTTGAAATTACTACCTTTAAATTTTTTTTCTCTTTTCTTTTATTTAAAGAAAACAGCATTTGGAACCACATGCATTTCTTCCTGAAATGATTTTGCTTTAAACACCACGTTGAGCTGACACAGAAAGAGTCCATCCAGCTCTTACAGGTTTTTGAGCTCCCTTGCTTCCAGCTGAACTGCACAAAAAGTTCTTACCAAGAGAACTATGCCCACCACTATCAAAAGTGTCACCTGGGAGTCTTGAATTGACATGCTGGGACGTTCAAAAGGTATCTCAGCACCTTCAAAGTGCCAAACTGAGGACCACCCTTGAGGCCAGTGAAAGCTCATACAAGCCTCAGTTCAAAGTGGAGGGGAAAATTACCAATGACCCAAAAGTAAGAGAGTTAAAACCAGAAGTTAAAAAAAATTAAGAAGTGAGGAAAGGACTACTGTTTCCCAATCCCTTTCCATATATAACTGAAGGAAGCATTATACAGAATCACTGAAGAGCTATGTGTCATTTTCTGACTACGTATTAGGAGTGCACATATTTGATGGACTTGGGTGACAACAATTGTCTGCTAGTCAACTATTTTTAAATCAAATTAATTTTATGAAATATACACCCAGAATCAAAATAAAGCAGAACATGTCCCTTGGAAAAATATAGCACAATAAGGTCACAAAGCACTGACTTTTACAATGGCTTTTCTAGCATTCACTCTTCTCACCAGAATGCTCAGCCACCCACCATATTTCTTTCCTCCCTTCTCCTTTGTTACAACACAAAGAAATCAATTTTATACGTTTTACATCTGCAGTCGATCATAATTCATGCACTTAATCTTACACAAAAGAAGTTGAACTTTCTTCAAAACAAAAAACATCAAAGCTGGCAGAAAACTCCAGAAATCAAGTAGAATGTTGTGATGATTAAACCCCTATCAACTATTTGTATGTACATGGTTACGTGGAATTTTTAAAATGTAACATTTAAATTCCATTCAAAGAACAAAGCTGCCTCTTATTGATACAGAATTACTTGGCTTGATCTGGTACCAAAATATGCTGCAAAATACACAAAGATGTTCCAGTGCTGTAATTCAAAACATTTGTAAAAAGAAATGAATCCTTCCACCTCTATCTACCCTATTGCCTTCTGTCTGTACATCACTACACCTTAGAGTATTTTAGCCTGCAAATATCTGAAATTGCAGCCTGTCCTTTTTAACCTTCCTCCATACCTGAAATGGAAGCAGTCTCAGCTGAGATGCTTCCGACACAGTCCTGTTCCAGGTCCAAACAGTGAATTTTTTCCTGACACTTCATATCTATGTACCAATAATCTTTCTACTCCTATCAAAAGATACTTTCAAAGAGCAGTGGTCCTCTGGATAGATACCTGACACCAGCAACGACACCAAAACTTACTCTGCAGTAAGTCACTCCCAAGAGAGTGACAGACATCTTTGGTAACTAAATTCCTTTAGATCTTTTGTCAGTTTAATGGGGCAAAACATAATCAGAATTATAAAAGGTGTCAAGGTCTAAGATGATGTGCCAGGTCTGCAAGATTTAAGAACATTTATGTCTGCAGAACACGGCTATATTTGACCAGTGTATAACAGCAAGAGGAAAATTCATCAAAATACTGCATTATTAAAATGAGCTTAAATGAATTTTAAATTAAGAAGTCACTAAAAGCCCTTAAGACCCACCTGATCAGCCATGAATTTTGAGAGGTTAAGTGTGACGGAGCTTAAATATTGGGACTCAGAGTAACGCACAGCTGAATGTGAGGCAGAGTTGTCAATGCCAACATGATCTGCTGATGCAATCACACAGTGATGCACTTCTTTAATCTTAAGGCTTCATCAGTTGGTCAAGAACAGTAACAGATTCCAGTCCACAAAGCCTAGGTGAGAGAAGTTCCTGTGGCTTGATGCATTAGCCCTGTTTGAAGGCTTGAGCTTTGACCTTGATCATTCTTCTGGCTCTGAATTTCCCTCAGGATGAACAGCTGACTCTCAGATGCTTGGCCCAAGCTGGGGGGCGCAGGGAATACCCTGCTCTCTCTGCAGCCTCCTGCCTCTGAAAGGGGTGTTGTAGAACCTGCTCCAGGAGCTGAACCTGGAAGCAATTAAAAATGGGTATGTTTTTATACAAAATGTTTTCTGGTAAACAAGGAAATTTTTTTCCACTTTGCCTTGAGCACCCTCCTGGCTTCAGAAACTATCACATGAATTCCTTACTATTATTAGTACTACTATTAATATAGTCGTTACTATTTATAATTAATACTATCAATAATTTTGTTAATATTTTAAATAGCAATTGGTGTTATATGGTACAATTTTTGTCAAAATGTAGAACAGTTCAAAGTGTAAATGTAAAAATTGTTTCATTAGCTGTCATGCCAGTTATTATTAAATCTGTTATTATAATCTTAAAATTATTAAGAAAAAGAATATCTTACCTCTGAGAAATCATTCAAATTAGCTTTTTGCACTGCTGATTCTGCCATCCAATTCCTAAGTATGTATCTAGGATTAACACCTGAAACCAAGAGTAAATTTAAATTTAGTTAGACATATTCAACAAAAGGAGAACAGTCACTGAAACATGTCCCTGAAATCTTCAAGAAGATTTAAATTTGCAGATCAAGAAAAAAAAAGGCATAAAAAGGTAAAGGAATTAATCAACCTACTTAATTCTGTGAGTTGCTAAAAGGATTTTTTAAACTTGCACTATCAGTAGTGCCAAAGTACAAACAGAAATTAGAGTAGCACTGAACATGACTGATACAGGAAGGATTTCCTGTCAGGGACACCAGCAGGCTTTTCAAGTGCCATGAGTTACCCTGGCCTAGGTTCCTGCTGTGATGATGGAAAACATTTCAATGTTTCAATGGCAATACCTTCATGGAGATCACAAAAATGAATATTGTTTTATTTAATTTAAAAAGTAATTACTAAGATATCCTTTAAAGTATATGTGCTTAGATGCTCTTTCTATGTCATGTAACGAAAGTTTTGCCATAAAAGCCTTTAATGTTACATCTGAGCTGTATTTTTTAGAAACTACTTTTTCAACTTTCCTTTTCCCCCTGTCTGGAGTAGGTAGAGGTTCCTCAGTGTTTTCCACATCTGTCTGCTGTATCCTTTTGGAAACCCTCATGACAACTGCACTGCTCCCCTGCCTTGTTTCAGGTTATATCCTACAGCAGAGCATTAACAACTTTTAAAAGGAGTTTTGTCAAACTGTCTGCCAAGAACAATTCATATAAACACACATGGCTCTAATTATAAAATTTTTAGCAGATTATGTCAATGAAATTCTTTTTTTTGTTCTGCAGTTAAAGGTTAGAATTCTACAAGTGATGACCTACCTTATGATCAAAACAACATGAATAATTGTAACACTTCAAGTCTGCTTTGAAGTCTTGAAGTGCCATTGGTCTGTATATTTTCCCCAATTCAGCAAGCATTTATTAGTTAAGGTATTAGTTACTGATCCCAAAGGTGTTTCATCCATGCACTTGAAACCAAAAGTCTGTGATTTATGGACATACACACACTTCATCTCCATCTCTTTCCACTGATGTCCCAGTAGGTTTTATATGAATAAATGTTTGGTTTATATATTTCTTTTTAAAAATCCATGGAGTTTTATAAAATATTCTTATAAATACCCTTACAGCATATTTAAAAAAGGGTATTGGAAAAAGCAGAGGAATCATCAAAATTATCATCTCAAACTTCCCTCTACTCAACTCCTTTAATCAATTAGTTATTAAATTATTTTGTTTATAAATAATATATTAGAAGGGGCACAGACATTCCTCTTTTTCACATCCCCACTGTCCAGTATGTACTTACACATATTAAAAAAGCCAATAAATATAACTGTCTATTGGAATCCTGATAACCTCCACACAGGCACAACAATACTCTGCCCCAACTGCTAAAAAACAGTGTTTTACCACTTGGCAAAACAATTTGCTCTGGCCAGGTATTTGATTTAATCCAGTAAATGGGTTATCAATAGTAAAGTGTGATAACTGTTAAAAAAAATTCTAAAAGGTGAAAAAGTTAACATATGACTCATTCAAAAAATGGTAATTCACATTAGAGCTGTGAGTCATTTTAGCAGGAGAATATTTGTCCCAGAAATAAATTCTTAACAATTGAAAATTGACAGGTTTCACAGTGGTTTTAAAAATATCGGTATTTAACACAAGTGACAAGATAATTATGAAAGAGTAATACACGCCAGGTAAGAAAAGGACAAAGCAAAAGAACTTTTGTGCCCTTTTAAGTATGATCTGGTCTACTTTTTTTACATGCTTCTTTTGTAAAGAAATACAATTTTAGATTTGGATTGTCAAAACTTTCTGATCAACTGCAGAAGAACTAAGTTTAGGCAGTACAAGATAAAATGTCAAGAACTGAAAACTAAGTAAAGGGAGAAAAAATAAAAATAATGAGTAAGCGATGACTTCAAATGATTCAAGTTAATGTACTCTGAGAAGTGAGATTTTTTATGACACTAACAATTAGGGAAGGGTGATGAATAATGAGGTGTTAATGCCAATATATTCAAGGTCAGTCAAAGACAGCAATACACAATTTAGTAGAACTTCCCAACCCAGCTGAGAATCTGATGAGCCAGGACAGTTTTGTCTTCAACATGAAATGCTGGGTAAAAATGCAGAGCTGACTGAATTGAGACAGATTTCTGCTGGAAGTTGTGCTGACAAGGACAGCTGTTACAAGCAAATGCTCAAACAAACAATAAAACAAAAACTGAAATAATGTTAAAGAGACCACAGGGCCATCTAAGCAATCTATTTAAATGCATGGATGTAAAAATGTAAAAAAGAACAACAACAACAACAACAAAATCCCAAAAGCCTCTGTAAAAAATTTCAGTCACAATCTATTATGGGAAAAATCCAACAAGAGTTGTTGATTTTAAATAAAACAATAACAAACTAACATCAGTAGCCTATTATAAATTTTTGCAGCTCTACAGTATGAATAGAGAGTGGTGGTTGATTATATGGAAGAAAACTAACTGAGGCATGAATCTTAGCAGATCAAGTTTTGACTGCTACCAAAACTAAGACCATTAGCAAAAGTGTGCTAATTTTGGAGGCAAAACCTTTTCCATGTTTCATCTGTCTCCTGTACTCTGAGATCTTCTGAGGAGCATGTGGAAAAACACGTTGATGGTTTGCAGATCATTGACAAACTAGGATCCTTTCTGATTTGGAATAAAACCTCAGAATGTCATGATTTTCTCTAAAAGCAGACTCAAAAGATACAGAAAAATAAAAAGTGTGTCTAGACAGTTTTCAGCATTCGATTTTAGCTCAGGAAAACGGGAGCTTGAAAACTCAAAATGACAATTGAGCCAAGGGCCTCAGAAGCTCACAGATGAAGCTTCTTAACCCTATCAAAAACCAAGAAAATAAATATTTCTTCTTGGTAGCTCTTTTCATGTAAACTTTCTAAAATGCATACAGAGTTTTAAGAAGTGTTCTTTAAAAAGGATAGAGCCTTTGTTAGAAAATGGAGATGCAAACCTGAAACCATAAATTGTGCCCTCTATAGTTTTACTGTCTCATTACTGAAAGTCAGTGCCAGCTTCTGCCATTTTCCTAGCAAATCAATTGGAGCTGTAGAAGAAAGTGGCCAATCAATATCTAACAAAAGAGTGCAGCCATTTCCATCCTGCTCTGCAGGAAGCACCCTGCAAAGCAGTGAAGCCTCTTGTGCAGAGTTTGATCAGATCCTGTAGTTCCTTCATTCCCTTTTGCCCATTGATTTTCAGTTGCTCATTTTCTCTTATAAGCAAATTTCACAAATTTACCACAGCTTACTGCAGATCAAAAATATTTCCCACTGAACAATTCTTGGAGTTTTATATACACTGTTTCTGCTGTGATACCTAACTGCCATTTTGTGTTTAGAATAACTTGGAGAATCAAAGCACCTTTTGTGCCCAGTCCTTTCACAAGGAGTTTTTTTCTCTGGGTGACAGAAAGAAAAATTTCCATATCAGAAATGTGAATTCTGTGTAGCATGTAGAAAGGACAGAGACAGACATAATGAATATACAGTGACATACAAGATATACAAATATATAGTGATATACAAATATACAGTGATATACAAATATACAAGATTTGCAGCAGCATAATGAGAGCTTCTCCTCTTCAGAAAAATACTGTATTTTAGTTCTACACAAAAAGAAAAGTATCTAACACTAAAGAAACATATGTAAATAGGTATTTTCCATCTGCAAGCATATGATTCCTTTGGATTGTTTTACTTACTTGCCATTCTTGTTCTTCTTTTGGTATCTGAGTCACCATTGTTACTACACATGAAAAACAAATGAAAAGAAGAAAAACAGAAAGCACTTTAGCTAAAAAGGGTTATTGCTGATTTATTTTTAGAAATATCTTATTTGACTTCCATTAAAATCATTCAGTGCTCTGCTTTTGTGTTTGGCAGAAGCTCTAAGAATGCTAAGACTTGGAAAAAAACTGCACATTTTCTTGTAGGTCTTGTGCCTTTTATTGATTTTGTCCCCTAAGAATTCTATTTACTGAACAAAATTTCCAAGTACCTGATATATATTTATTTTTACTACTATTAGCCATGCATACCATATATAACTAAGAAAAAATGTTGGATTCTTTATTGATTTAACACAAAAGAATCCTGTGCATTCCTATCTATGCAACACCACAGTTTCCAAACACAATCTGTGTATTTGCAACTGTTCAGCTTCCTTCCCCTGTCACCATAAAGCAATGTTATTACATAGTAAATATATATATATAAACAGCAATTAAACACTACTCATTTCTGTGTACTTGAAAAGCCTGTTTGTGATTCTTGGACTCAATCTGTGGGATTGGTATTTTAAGAAAAATTGTTAACTAAAGAAAACTGATCAGGTGTTCAATGAAGAGAAATGACTCCTTTCATGTCATTTTTTATGAACCTGTGTGTCAAACCAGAACTACAACAATAATTATTGTTGAATCCAGCATAATCTAGAACCATGAAGACAAAAAAGACATATGAAACCATGTTTGGGCCAGTTTATCAGAGCCACTAAAGACTATGCAAAATCACTGCAGATTAAACTTACCTGCTTCTGGCAAATACACAATTTAAACTGCAATCAGACTTACCTGTTTAATCTCAGGAGGTACATAGTAACCCATTCTGAAAATAATTTGTGTTTACCCAGATCCTGGAGAGCCCAGAACTCCTAAAGAGAAAGAAACATTTATTGACAGATAATCAGCATTATTTTCCTGTTAAGCAAAAACCAAACTAAGCAACAAATATTGTGTTTTTAACCCCACCTGGCAACTAAGCCTCACATAACACTTGCTCATGCTCCCCCTCAATGGAGGTTTACAGTAAAAGTAAGAAAATTCATGGGTTGAGATAAGAACAGTTTAATAGTTGAAATAATTGAAGATAAAAATAATAATAGTCACAACAGCAATGAAAAGGAAAATATAAAAAAGAGAGAGAAATATAATCTGACAGAAACAAGTGATGCAAATGAAAAAAAACAAATGCTCACCAACCTAAGCCAGCTCCTAGGCAGGGTCCTCCCTCCCAGTTCTCCCCTAGTTTATTTGCTGAGCATTTGTTTATGACACTGAGTGCTGTGGGATCTTCCTTTGGCCAGTTTGGGTCACCTGTCCTGGCTCTGTCCCCTCCCATTTCTTGTGCACCCCCAGCCTCCTGCTGGCAGAGCACCATGAGGAGCTGGAAAGTTTTTGACTTAGTGTAAGCCCTGCTCAGCAACAACTAAACCATCGGTCTGTTTTCAGATTATTATGATTATTCACAATCTAAATCCAAAACACAGCACTGGACCAGCTACTAGGAAGAAATTAACTCTATCCCAGCTGAAACCAGGACAATGAACAATGAAAGGATTTAAAAGGCAAACGTATGATGACCCTTCAAAGAATTTTCCCCTTAAGCACTCTACTAGTATCTTTTTCTCTGTACTCAAATTATTTCTTTTTGCTAGCATGATCCATCCATACTAATCCATCTCTGTTATGACAAATTTTACCTAAACACCTCTAGAATTTCACCCCTGTTTTTCCTTGGCTTATTGTCTGACATATTGCGTTTTTTAAGGTATGTAATTACAGGTTTCATTCTCTTATGAGACTGGTAAATGGGTCAGATAGATTCATAGAGATTTTTTTTTAGAAATTGTGCAAATAAATAAATTACAAAAATAAAGAAGAGGTGAAGAGAAAGGGAAACTAAAGGTTACAGGGACAGAGGAAAACAGAAGAATAGAGACAGCAGGAGAGGAGACAGAACTTGGAAAAGGCAGACAGCAAGAAATCAGAGCTTGGGGTTCCTGCCTCCAGTGATGGAGAGCAAATACAAACCCCCTGGCTGGTTACACTGAGCTAACAGCTGCTTCATATTCCTCAGCTGAAAGCAGCCAAAGCTCACAGACACAAAATGAACTTCAGAGAAAGAACAGATTAGGAAGAAATGGACACAGATAAAAGGAGGTAAACAGCACATATTCCAGAAAAAGAAGGGAAATTAAAAGCAAGAAGAAAAAGTTTTGATCCCATCTTGGTTTTTTGGTTTGGGGTTTTGTGTTTTTTTTGAGGAATAAGAGTAAAAAAAACATAAAAACTGTATTTGATCATAAAAATGAACACGCAAATGATTAAGAGCTGGGATTCAGGCAGGTGGATAACAGGTGAGTGTGAGAATCAAGCATTTGTTCAAAGATGTGCAGAGTTAGGCTGCTTTAGGAGGAATTTCAGAATGTTTTCAATTAATACTAAATATAAGGACTCCTGCAATGTTCCCAAAGGATTCTGGCATTTTTAGATCAATTTTGGTATGCAGCTGAAAATGTCTTATGTGATGTACAAATCAATATGAAAATTTACTCATAAAAGAATTGGTGGGTAAATAAATAGAGATGAAATTACTTTAAAAGTAAAATTCTTTAAAACAATAAAGATTTTTACCAACATGAAACTGTACTTGTTTTTCCATATCGGTTTTGGAACTCAGAATTTGTGGGCTAAATCATTTAATTGTGTGGGGAAAAAAAGAGATCAGGTTGCTGCCAAGTGAAGGCTGGAAATGACCCTTGGTGTAGCAGCAGGGTCACAACTACACCACAATCGCTGGTTCCTCAGCCAACATTCAAAATGGGGAGATGGAGTTGCCATAAATGGACAAATCCCTTGGGTTTTATGACAAAAGTACCTTCTCTTACAAACACACTCATCCTTTTATCACCCTCCTGTGCAGATGATTGATTCCAAAGCCACAACTCCTGGGGTTTTTTGTTGCTTACCTCTAGAGTACCTAAGCTTTTAAACTTGTAATGGTTTCAAGTTCACAGAAAGGGTCAGGACAGACATCTTACTCAGCAGAAAAAAACAAGAAAAACCGGAAAAATTGCTCAAAATCACTTAATTATACTTGGAAAAAGGAACCATCATCTCCTCATCTTCATTCTGGGTTTTACATGGTCATCCTGCTGCCTATAAACAACCTCCTAAGTCCACCTGCTCTTGTTTTAAACTGGCTTCAAAAACAGACAAAGATCAAATGTTTGGGGAAGGCAGTGAAGCTTCCCAGGCAAAGTGAACAATATTCATCACATGGATAGGGCATTGTATTAAAGAATAGAAGAAAAAAATCATTTTGGCTCTCACAAAAAGGCCATTTTCTTTCCAGATTAGGTTGCTTTTCAGAACCAGATTACAAGCTTCCTTTTCAGAATTTCCCTTTTGCTTTTTTATCCAGTTATGACTTGCCTAACATCTCAGTCCAGTTCAAATATTTCAGCTATATTTCCACTTTCAAAGATTGCACTACATCCAGGTAAGACATTTTAAATACTCTCATGTCTTTTATATATGGTTATACTTGGTCCTGAAGAACAAGTTTAGGCTAAGTTAGCGGTAATATAGGATGGGATAGCAGGCTGAGCAGGACACAACAGTAAAATGTATTCCTATGCTTTAAATTACATTTAAAACCAACCTCATGCTCAAGGAAAAGCAGAGGCCACTCTGGGCAGAGTTGTAGCAGTTTATGTTGAGATGGGATCTCACCATTAGATACTGAGATAAGCAAATACACCTGAGAGCAGAGGTTTAGGCCACCTAAAGGCTAAAGGCTACCTAAAGATTTAGGCTAAACCCAGGTCAGGAACTAGGCTGACCTAAGGCTGAAATTTTCCTCATGAGCCCCGTGCAACTTCACTTGTTGGACAAAAGGTATTCTCAAATAAAACAAAAAAAAAAAAGGGAGATGAGGGGAAAGAAAATTTTTTGTAGCAGACCCACGTCAAATGTGAATAAAATCACATTCCCAGTTATATATATTTATGACTACTCATATTGGAGCTGTACCAAAGGCTGAAAATCTGACTTCAGCATTCTTCATTAATGCACCTTTCATTAGCAGAGCCATCATTATCAGACAGCTTTACAAGGAGTGGTAACCTGACACAGGTGTATTAGTCCCCCTGTCCCTTAATAATGATATAACAACATATTTCCCAGCTGAATCATGGCTTGAGATAGCCTCTACTATAGAGGTTATGCTCAACTTGATTTACTCTTTTTATATTAAGTATTCCTTAGATTGGGTGCTTGTATTTATACCTCAGGAATATGGAGCTCCTTTAACTGGTCTGCAGTAATTTCACTCAGCTCTCGGAATGTCATTGTAAAATCAGCCCTTGTATCTTCCATAATCTAGTGAATAAAGATACTTCTATGAGTGCTTTTCAAGTGTGGGGGGTCAGTTCAGATGTTTGCCAACAGAATTAGCAAAGTAAACTCACTTTTAAGAGGAAAGCAATCAAATAGTTATCATTCTCATTCTCCCCAAGGAGACCCAATTTTGTTTTGAATAGTTCTGTGAAACTGAAAATAGTAACAAAGTATGGAAATTGTGAACATTATATATTTTATAGTATCATGACTAGAATATTTCAGTTCTGAAAGTGCATACCGACTGTGATAGTGCTCACCATACCCCTTCAAAATTTGGGAAGCTCTGCAAAACAAAAGAAAGGTCAAGTTCTAAGGAACTAAAATGCTGCAGTGGGTATAATCCTGCTGTACAGTAAACAACAAAACCTGCCTGCTATCTCAGAAACATTGCTATTCTGAATCATCTGGGATCTGTTCTTCATTTAAGAATCTTTACAAGAGACTATTAAAATGCTACTTCATTACTTCAGGAGGATTCCTGGTCTTCCTAATGAAGTGTCTTACAAAACAAGCTAGACAAACTTAGAAAATAACAGGCTAAGGTCCTACCTTAGTGAAAGGAGAAAGGATCACACAACAACTAATACCTCCCTGTGGTCCTGTTTTGCTACTACTTATAACCAACAAAAACTTTTCTCCCCACCCTCCAATCCTATTCTGGCCAATAATTAATCCAGACTTAATTTCCAGTTAAAAAAAAAATTAAAAGCTAATCCCTTTCTTTCCCAAGCATATGGTGATTACAGGGTCTCCCATCTCACCAGTTCCTTTAAGCATTACGATATTTTAAGGATTACTTACAGCTGCTTTTGCCTGGGATCCAATAAAGGTTTTAGAGCTTGTAACAGCTTGCTGAGATTAAACAGCCCAACACTTGCCTGGTTTCCTATTTTATATCTCCCTTCATCATCAGATGTGTTTGGAACAAAATCTGTTTCAAACAAAACATTACTTTTCCGTAACAGAATAATAACAATAAACAATCAATGTTAAAATATTGAAATACACTCATTTTATACTTATACAGCAAACTTATAGAAGACCTGAAACTACTAAATATTTAAAATCAGATCACAAGAGCAATTATTTAAAGTGAATTAATTCAAGATCTATTATTTGCAAATGTAAGGAATACATCCTTCACATACAAGTACCCATGTGTCACAAGTGACATTTTCCTACCTGAAGATACAAGACAAATTCAGATGCTTACAGAGAAAAAGACAGACCATTTTTGCATTAAAAACACTGTCTTTTACACTTAAACTCAATATTTTTACTACATCTACTGCTACTATTTAACACATAGATTAGGCAAACAAATCCAACTAGATTCAGGATTAAGTATTAATAGAAAAGTCACACATATAGCAAACACGTATTTAATAGGCCACCTAAGCAAGCTTTGTATTCACATAAATATCAGGCCTAACGTGTTCCAGTATGCAAATCCATTATCTGGGAGATAATAAGTGCCTGTCATGCAAGTACCCAGGAGTAAAATGTATGTCTGTGTACTGCAGCAGCCTCAGAGGGGATCAGTGGGAGCCCCTCACTCAGACCAAACCCAGACAAGCTGAGCAGTGCAGAACCCTCTGAGTCCTCAGAGGGCACTGACAGCACATGGAGCTTCAAGAAGAGACTCATTCCTCATCTGTCAGACCTGCTGAGTGGTTCAAGTCTGGATTTCAACTCTACTGCCTCTCATCAGGCTCCAGGGTGCAGTGTCTGGCTGGGACAGAGTCAGTTCTGCTCACAGCAGCCTGTCTGCACCGTGTGTTGTGTTGTGACTAAAGCAGTGCTGATGGCACAGCAGTGCTCTACGCATTGCTCAGCAGGGCTGGCCCAGCATCAAGGGCTCTATTCTCACTCTGTAACCCCAGAAAATAAGGCTGGGGTGGGCAAGAGGCAAGGAGGGGATGCAGCTGAGCCCAGCTGACCAAAGGGACATTCCCCACCTATAAGATCATGATCAGCAATAAAAACTGGGAGTAGTTTTTCCAAGGCAGCTGGTGCTTGGGGATTGACTTGGCATCAGTCTGGGGGTGAGATATGGTAAATTATTGTCTTTGCATCACTTGCTGGTCACCCTTGCCTTTTTTTCCCCCTTGACTTATTCAAATGTCTTTATCTTAACCCATAAGCCTTTTCTTAGCCTTGCTTTTTCAATTCTCTCCCTCAGCCCACAGCAGGGAGGACTAAACAAATGGCTTGTGGGTCCTTAATTGCCAGCTGGGGCCAATCCACCCTATAGAGAAAGATCTAAAAGCAAAAAAGCCCCATTTTATTCAATACAATAGAAAAACCATATGACATTTATTCTCATGACTTTTCCTTAATTTGAGGCTGCAGGCAAGAAAACACATAGCAAGATAACCACTGCTGATTCTGAAGTTTATTCAGTTGCAAACTATAGACAATGTTCTAAGAATACACATTTATGTACATACTGAACCTGTTCCCCAACTGACTGAGTTAAGACTTTCAAAGAAAGGTTACCATGACTGTGTAGGTTTGATTTCTTTTCTTCCAACATATAATTACCTGCTGTGACTATAAAGCTAGAGCTTCAATGCATGCAAAGTTACTGTCTTCCACTTCTGCTTTTGGCTGCTTCCAGCACTACACAATTGTTAGTTTTCTAGGCTTCTGCTGTAGCATCTATTGAATTGATGGTGTTCAAGTGTAAACACTCTCATGGAAATGAATTTAATAATAGTAGTTCATTAACAAGACTTTTAGTCCTTGAATGCAAGCTATATAGTATATCATAAAACTGGTCACTGATGCAATTTTTTCCCCTAAAACTCTTCACACAGTACACATGCTTATGGTTTTTCTGCTAATAATGAAAGGAGTTTTCATGCAATGGAAACTCCATGATCTAATATAAAAAGATTATTTTAAGTTAAAAAAAAATAAAAACAAATGCTACACTCACTTGGGTCATAGGAGTCCATGAATCCAAATGGACCATAATCTATTGTTATGGACAATAGACTGAAGTTATCTGTATTGCACACACCTGCAGTTAAACAGAATGGAGAAACAGAAGTTAGAATTGCACCTGAAGGCCAGCCTCTAGGCAATTTGCAGTGGAACAGGTCCACTGAACTTAGAGAGCTCTCAGGAATCAGGCTCTGGGAAAGGAACCCATCCCTCTGGCCAGCCCACGCCCCGCAGGACACCGAGGCTCCCGCCGCTGTTTGGGGTCAATCCCCAAACCTGCAGAAAGCCAGACAGCTCTGCCTCCTGTGCCCTGAAAGGGGCTGGGACTTTCTGTGGATGGATCAGATTCAGAGCAGTTAAACCCACACATGGCATCAGAACCCTGTCTTTGTACTCTGCACTGTGGCTACAGCTCTGAGCATTCCTGCTCCCCTATCCTCGTCCTGTCACAGTTGTGCTCTGAGAGATCAGACAGAGTAACTCTGCTACAACAGCCCCTTGTGTAGCAGATAAAAAGCTCTAGGTGAAGACACCAGCAGAACTGGAGACCAGGGTGACAAATAAAAGCCATTTTAAGTACATTACTGTAAAGTGTCCCTCCCCTAAAGCCAATGCCATCTGACACCTTACCATGTGCAAACCCCACAGACATCCACAAGGAAATGAGATTTGCAGTCTCTGACACGACTGTAGAGAAAAATTCCTAAAATCAAATACATCTTTTATTCAAGTTCTCTGTATCAAAAATATTGAAATAAGTAAGCATTTTATTCACTTTAGAAATACGTAATACATTCTATTTTTCAAATTTATGTACCTGTCTGTCAGGACTTGTCATTCCTATTCTAAATTATGTGAATGCATAATAACCTTATCCAGCAAAGGCTAGAGTTAAATAAGTATACACAGATGCCCTTAAAAAAAAACCAAGTAAAATTTTTTAAAAAAAGACACTATATATACTAGGCAGTATACTAGAATATACCATATACACTACATTTAAATTAGCAAAAGCACACTTCATCACTTCATGACCACTGTTGATAGACAACCTGAGCAATAAGAGCACAAAAAAACTACAGAAAATGGAAGCCTCACAATAAACATTTCCATAATGGAAACTGGTGAAAAATGTTCATATTTGATTTAGAGAAAACAAACAAAAAAAAAATCAAGAAGCAGATTTTTACTTCAGAGAATCAACAAACTTTTGCTAATAAAAGCTAACTGGAAGCTTATTTCAAATTTTAAAATCTTGTAAAACTTGAAATTGTGAAGACCTTCCTGTAATTTTTGTTCACATGCTTGTGGAAAATAAAAATGACTCTTAAAAAAGACTTACCAGGTATCTGTTTGAATCATTCATTGCTATTGATGGAAAGTGTTCCTGGATGATAAAGTCTAGCAATCTTCTGTAACAGCAGAAACAGAATTCTTTAAACAAAACTGGTACTTTGGAACTGAGCATTAAAAATTCTTGTTTTCAAACAGCAAAATGCTGATCTACAGCTTGCCACAAATATTTATTAAAAAACTCAGTCTATTTATTCCAATGACTATTAGATTAAGCTCTTCCAAATGCTTAGAGATAAAACCTAAGGTTGTAGTCATAAATACAACTGGAGACTGCCACAGAGTTAAAATTATCCCACATTAAATCTCCAGAGCACACAAGGACATGGTTTGGCATGCAGCAATATCCATTTTTTAGGGAAAAAAAAGAGTTTGTATTTCCAAAAAAACAGTATAAGATTACAAGGAATAAACATTCTACATCAGAATTCTCACAAAGAAAATGTTTTGTCTGAATTCCTATGAAGTGGGGTTACTTCCACAGTAACTGGCCATTCCCAAAACAGTGCTCCACATTCCTACATGACAGGTTTAGGGATACATGGATTAAAATTTGCAGAAAAAACTGAGAAATGTAGGAACTTACACTTTCAACTTACAAATCTTTCCAAAACAAACAAGTCCTCCATAGTGCTTAGTTACCAGGACTACTTAGGTATAGAACTTTCCTCATTTTGTAAGATCCAAGCCTTTAGAAACATCTCAAGGGTTTAACCCTTGTGAGGCAAGATCTTTGGTATGCTTGTATAAAAATTGCAGGTTACCTTTTTAAATGAAGTAATTGTACTTGCTAAATATTTTATGTCTCAATTCCAACTGTATAAATTAATTCTAATGCAATGTGATTGTTGAGAGAACTATTATAGTTACTATGAAGATTCATTTCAAACCTTAGTAAGTCCAGTTCCCCAGAGTGAGCTAAGATTTCCAAGGATCCTATACGAAACCACGATTTGGCAAGTCGTAGCACTATTGCACCTTAAATAGAGACAAGTGTGTTTAAACATAAACAGAGCATCAGCAAAATAAAACAGTTCCACAGCAAAAGCCACCATGTGTTGTTTCTATAGACACAGAGTTTGTATATGCACAGTTAAAGTGGTATTTTTGTAAGTATGCCTAACACATAACAGATGAATATGTATAATGTTATTTTACTACACATGCATTTTAATGATGAAGCTTGATTTGCTGTATCAGCAACCACAGGCAGAATTCTGTTAGTGCATCAATACTAGAATCCCTCCAGAAATGCCAGCCTCAAAGAAAGAACACAAACAGATTTTCCCCCTGCTGTGCCATCTCACTCTTTTTCAGAGGAGGTGTAGATTATGTGGCAAGGACATGGCCACAATTGCATTCCACCCATCCTGCTATTGCTATCAAAACAAAGGAAAATTTCCCTGGTTTTCAATATCATTTCTGTAATGAAATGAAAGTCAAAATTATATTCTTGCAATACATAAGCCATAATCATAGAAGACCTGTTCAGACGGCTTAATTTCTTCAAGATATGTTTCAGATTGATTGTCTCAAGACAGGTTTTATATCTTAATAAATGAAATTAAGCCAATTTATTAATTTTATTACACATTTTTCATGGAGAATTAAGTTACAATGTTTTAACATTTTAAAATATGCTCATTACCTCTTTCTTTCTTAATATTTCCATTGTAAAACTGGTCTCTCCACACATCATCATCACTTAGAACTAAGCTGTAGCAAACAAAAAATGAACGTTAAGTTATCTCAGCAAAAATAATTCATAATCAAGATCAAAGTGGCATTTTCTAGAAATTAATTTTCTTCATAAAAAGAAAGATCATTTTGATGGCATAGCTTTGGATTTACAAATGACACAGGCAAAGAAGATGTTGAGGCTTACCAAGGTTCACGACCAAAATGCATTTATTTTGTATTTAATACAATGTTGTCCAATTTCATTACTCTCATTTTCTTGGGGAGATGGCTGCTCTCAAAAAGAGCAGCACATTCACTTGCAACCTCAGTGACAGATTAGTGTGACTGTAACATTAACTAAGTCACAATTTCCCTGGGGACAACATGGAAATTTTGAGGAGAGAGAAATTAGAAATCAAGCTGTTGCATCAGGTGGAGATTGCTCTTTACATGAGCCAAAACTGTCTCAGAAACTTTGGGGACAGGTCTGTGACCCTTAGCAATCACTGCTACTGCTACTTGGACTTTTAAAACCAATCTCTTCCTTTCATTTGCCTTAAAATTCTGCATATCCTAAAAATTTTCATGTTTATCCAAATATTGAGTGAGAGTTCGATACAACTTGCTTTAAAACATTTCACACTTAGATTAATTTTATGAAATAAAGTACATAAATTTGTAGTATTTTCTGTTCTGTCAGGAAAAATCAATCCTCACAAACTATACAAGGACATCATCTTCCTTCAAGGTTAACAAGTAGGAAGTTTTCTCCCCAAAGCAACTGGGATTACACTGACAATCCAGCTTGGTGCCATCTTCTGGAAGATTTTATCCCCTCAACAGGCTCAGAAGACTCCTTGTTGAAGAATTTAGCAGGAGGATAATTTAGCTCATTTTGTATAATTCTTCTTTATCTTTTCTTGTTGATAACTAGAAAATATTAATCTATTCAGGAGAGGCATGAACCTATTGGAGTGGGTCCAGAGGAGGGTCACAAACATGACCAGAGAGCTGGGGCACCTCCCCTATGAGGACAGACTGAGGGTTAGTGCTGTTGTGGGGAGTATGGGGAGACCTTACAGCACCTTCCAGTCCCTAAGGAGGCTACAAGAGAACTGGCCAGGTACTCTTTACCAGGGCCTCTAGTGATAGAACAAGGGGAAATGCCTGTAAAGTGAAAGAAGGCAGGTTTAGATTAGATATTAGGAAGAAGCTTTTTACTCAGAGGGTGGTGAGACACTGAACAGATTGCCCAGAAAGGCAGTAGATGCCCCATGCATGGAAATATTCAAGGTCAGGTTGAAGGGGGCTTTGAACAACCTAATCTTGTGAAGTGTCCCTACTTACTGAGGGGGAAATTGGACTAGACCAGTAAAAGTCTCTTCCAACTCAAATCATGATTACATAATTCAAATTATAGTTGGGTAGCATGCTATTTGATATTTAATGCAGTTATTTTATATCTGCTACCTATTTGGTAGTTGAAGACAGCAGAGAAGACAGAACCAAACTTTTCTTCGAAGTACATAGCAAGGAACAAGAGACAAACCTAATATTCCATTCATAAATATGACTGGAGACAGTCACAGTGTTAATTTCCAAGAGGTAAATCTTAGAAGTGCACTAGATTCTGGTTTTACATACTTGAGCATTGAAATTTGTCCTGGGGTGACCTTACAATGCTTGTATGCCCAATCATCTTTTCTGTCTATGCTGGATATTAAGCTCTGCACCTTTAAGACTGGTTCTGAGAGTGAAGGAAAAAGAAGCAGGGAGTTTGTTTCCAGAAACTGCTCTCACTCCTCCACGTTCCTGCTCACAGACTGTGCTGTCTGCAGCACGGACAGACAGCCGGACAGAGATCTCCTTTGCTTTTAGTTAGGTTTTTTTTAGCTAGCTGAGGCAGAGAAGTTCCCCAGACTGTGGCTTTACTTTTTCTTGGAACTGATCAGCCTGCTCTGGACTGAAAACCCAGAAAAACACCAGGAGCTCCCACCTGTGGCCCACTAGGGCCAGGATGTGGCATTCCAGCACCAGAGGGACTGATGAGAGACTGAGCAAGTTAAGCTACACCCAAGGACTTGCTGAATTTGCCATCTCTTCAGAACACTGAGAGGTTTAATTGTTTACTATTATTCTTTTTTTTTTTTTATGCTTGTGAATACTTTGCTAGTTAAATAAACAGTTTTCCCCACTTTTCTCCAAGGAAATCTTTCCCAAAGCAGTTGGGGGACAGACCACTTGAATCTGCTTTCTAGAGAAACCCCTTTGGAGGTTTCCTCCCAAATTTGCCCTAAACCAGGGCCAAATTTTAGAAGGAATTCAGTTGAACCAAAAATGTGGGAAATCCTTATAAACATAAATATGTATAAAGGTCACATTGGCTCACTTTTTTGACTTAATGAGTAACACTGCTCACTGGCAGTCCCAGTATGTGACTACAATGGTACTGTATGAAGTGTTCTGTACCTGGCAGTACAGTCATAAATGCTAGCACCCCATTGGGAACACAGCACTTAAAATTAATAGAGCAAGCCAACCTGCTGGGGTTCTGGGATAAGCCATAAGGTTTTTACTCCCACTTCTGCCAAGATTTGACAAGACCTCTGTTAAGTGCATCCCACCAGCCTCAGTACAACAGCTCCCCATCAGGAAGAATATGGCTGTCAGCTGGGGTTTTTCCAAATTAAGTCTTGCAAACAGTCTGCAGAGCTGGTACAACAGTTAAGAGAGCCAGGCATTTAACCAATCTGCCAGCAGAGAACTAAAGCACACTGTGTGCTCAGTGGAATTCGTGCACAGTAAAGGGGTAATTTCATACTGGTTTTGCACTGAACAATTTGTTGAGACGACAGCAAAGAGAGGCTCTAACCTGCCAAATTATTTTCCTGCTGATATTCAGACAGATTTAAAGTTCTACATTAACAGCCAACAGCAAAGAGTCTCAAGATGAAGTCAGTCAATAAACCCTGAAAAATGTCATTTACAAACACTGCACTTCAACAGAGCAAATGAGTTAGAACTAATGCAAAGAGATTTGCAGACTCTTTGCAAATACAGACACCTAGCCATGTGGCAGCTGAGTCCAGGCCTTTTTTGCAGAACATTTGTTTTCTTTGAAGACTGAAACACTGCAGTGCAGACTTGAGACTTCTTGGAACACGAAATGAACCTGGCATTTTAAACACGATCACATGAAAATATTCAGTTACTTGATTCTGAGAAAATCATCCAAATGAATGACTGTGTTAGTCTCCTTTGGTTCAGACAGAATTAGTTTTAATTTTTTTTACAAAATCTCTCTGCTCAAGGGGTGTTTGCATAGATAAAGAATTGAGAGTAATTCAGTTTCACCTCCAACATTAATGTTTGTTCATATGACTGACAATTTTTCCCAAGAATCTTAAAAATGACAGGACAAAAAGAGTCACTTTCAACATTTTCTTAGGTGGCTAGATTCTAGAATTTGGATTAATTTTACAGAAATGAGTCTTTACTACACTGAAGTTAACTTGTATTTCTAGTATCCAGCAAACTATGTGATACAATTAATTGCTGGAGCTTATTATTAGTGGAAAGTTTTATCCACAGATCTGTGGAGAATGTATTTTGTTCTGACTGCATACATATGAAGAGATCTTTCATCTTGGAAACCAACTGTCTTACTTTATTGATGTTCAGTGCAACTCAGTTACAAAATCACCTGTAAATTATATTAAAGTATACTGTGAACAAAGGAAAGAAAAATACCTGGCAGCTCTGCTTGTAGGAATTCCAAGATAGTGCATTGCCTCACTACATAAAAACTCTCGAACAGAGGAGCGAAGCACAGCTCTTCCATCACCATTCCTATGGAGAACAGAGAAATAAGGAATAGGTCATAAAACCAAGGTAAATTTCAAAAAGAAAACATTCAGTTTTAGAGCACATAGAAGAACTGCAACTTACCGGGAGTATGGGGTCTTTCCTGACCCTTTTAACTGCAGTTCCCACCTCTCACCATGCCTGCAAAGATACCATTGGCATTTCTAACAATAGACCTCAGGTTAACCATGAATCAGCTAAACTGAACTCAGACACAAAAAAAAGTCACACCTGTTTGTATATACTCCGACCAAGTGGGCTCTTCCATCCCCCAGCTGACCTGCCCAGCTACCAAACTGAAAAACATTAAAATCAAGTTACTGTTTTCTATCATTTTATCTAGAAGTTATACTTGAAACTATACAGATTAAATCTAGGTCCTCACAAAAGACACATCTGCTACAGAAAAATGTTGATCCCTAAAGCTGTATTTCCACACTCACCTCAAAAATGAATCAGAAAACCACAAGAAAAGAGTAACACCAGTAATTCTCTTTTTTTTTCTTTTTTTTACCTTCCAGCTATGACTTACAGCTACAGACCTGTCCTTTTTGTATAATGAGTCTTTAAACGCACATGGTTTGTTCTGTTTTTTTTAATTGGAAATTACAAATCCAATTCCACCATTCTCCATGAATAATCATAGCCATTTCCACGAAACCTGGATCTTAGTAATCATGGTGTTGCAGTGAGGCTCTGTCCTTCTCCACTCCTCTGAGCTATCAGCATCTATCACACAGCAGAGCTGGCCAGGCTGCTGGGGTGCTAAGCAGACTCAGCAGCTAATGAAAGTTAAAAAGATAATTCACTTCAGGCATAAACAAAAACAGAGGAAATAAATAGGGTACTGCGGAAAGATATTACAGCTCTTTTCTACCTGCAGCCTGCTATGAAGGACAAGTCTGCAATCAAAATGTTAGTAAGCATTCATGTACTCACAAGGATGTACTTATAGGTAGTATCAAGGTGTAATTCACAAGAAAAGATCTACACAATTCCACCTGGAAGATCGAGTGCCACACTTACCTGGTGACCTCCATACCTATGTGCCAGTGGAACAGACCCAAACATCACCTCCCCACCACTGACAAACTCCAGAAAATCAGACGATCCTTTGACAGATATATCAAGATCCAAAATATTTTCAAGAACTTCCTGGAGAAAGAAATAATACTTGAACATGATCAAATTTTCAGTGGTAATGAACATGTTTTCTCTACACATTTCATCATTAAAAGACATCTCACAAAATGTTTTTTTGTTTAAAGTATATACTGAGAAGATGTTTCACAATAAATAGCTTATAAATATTAAGATACACTTTAGTACATGCCTTAATAATTTCTACTAATTAGAGAGGAATAAAAAACAATAGCCAACCTTTGAAACAGCTACAAGACGAACTCTAGATTTAAAAGGTGTAGGATAGACAACTGAAAAAATGCAGTTTCTCACATTACGGACATAATTTTCTTGGATCACATCAACTGGAAAAGCATCTGTAAACGTGAAACAAATGCTGTATAAAAAACAACCATATTATTCTTAATATGTTCCCTCTTAAATCCAGCCAAAACACTTTAAAAACAATTAAAACTTGTAGCATTACAACTTTACCAATGTATATTAAGCCTTCATGAAAAGCAAGCCCAAATAAATTGAGAATTTTATTGTTTGGAATTCCTGAAAAGGACTGAATTCTGCAGTTAAAGAATCTACCAGGGCATTCTAGGTTTAAGATCTAAACTATATCTAGGAATAGATTGAATAGACTGTGACTAGAACAGTCTCAGGGCAGTTTGATGTTGCACTCAATTATACACACCCTAAAAGATATCTGCAGGAGACAAAGTACAGCTCTCCCCACATCTGAACAATGCAGTGCAGCAGATTTGTCACTGTGCACCAGTAACTGCTGTGTACAGTCCACATGAAGCAATGATCACCACACAGCCCAAGAAAACAGATGAAGTCTTTTTTGAGTAATGTAAACAGCGAATAACTAAGTTAGAAGATGTAGCTCTTGCTGTTGCATACATGTGCACTCAGAAGTTGTGCTTTGTTCCTCCTTCAGACCTACTTTATGCCCTTTTCCATGGTAACAGATGACAAATAGTTTTAAAGCAGTGTGGTTTACCATCTTTATGGACTTTTCTTTGTAACAGTCTTATAATTGCACACTAATTATAAAATCCCAGTACCTCATAGTCACTGTTATGTAAAAATTTTAAGTTAGTTAGCATCTCTGGAGCCTTGCTGCTAGCCTTGTTTCTCACTACCTCTAATGACAGATCCTGCTACAGCCAGCTGCCACAAGATTTATCACTGATCACTATTTCTTAATGCTCACGAGTGATTATGTCACCTGATGAAATTAATTCTGTAATGTTTTCATATTAATTAGCATTATGATTACAAGCAGTTTTGTATGCCCGAGAGCTAGGAGAGCTGGACCGCTTTGTGTACTTGCAGAGAGGCGTCAGGTTATCAACTCTGCACGNCGCTCCTTATGACCAATCCAGTTTTAATTTTAATTTTAAAACTACTAGTTGACTGTGCGTATCAGGTTACGTAGTTACTACTTTAGGGGCGGCTACAACCCAACAAGCAAAAGCACCGGGCAGGACAGCAGTGCAGAGACCCGGGACAGGGCAGGACAG